>JAQIWN010000949.1:0-24623 GCA_034699025.1 Entomobrya cf. arborea Gr-Col-00668
CGAAGCCGGCTCATAACTTTCATACTATGTTCCCATCTGGCACTTATCTAACCACAGGTTTACCTGTTTTATTATGTTTTTATTACATGGGTGATAAGCTTAGAACGCGTCCTTAACTATACATTTAGCAATTATTTTCGTTCCATGTAGTAAAACCCATGCAATGCCACAAAAAAAACAGTCTGGCATTCTAAAAGGGAACGTTTCTGTGTCGCTTGTTGTGATCTTGCGACTCATCATTGACACTACCATTTAAACGAGCGATGATCATGATCATCGTTAAAATATTTACATTAATTTCCATATATTGATCTATGTAGTAAAAAAACCATTGTCATTGTCAAAAAAGGATTGCCAGCTAAAAAGGAATAGTAAATAGTAACATTAGCGCTTATGTTAATTTAAACGATGAGTAAACTCAAAAGTAAATGCTTGACTTCAGTTCAGTAAACAATGCGCACTAGAACATCAAAATATTAGTCATTTTGTACTAAACCATAAAAATGATACTTATTTCGCAAGTAAAAATTGATGATGAATGTGTGTTATGCTATTAATTATGTACCTTTTTTGTGTAATTCAATTAAAGGATCCTTTTGCAACTTGTAACCTTTACCTGTTAAAAGGAATTTTCTTGGAAAAGGACAACGCATCGTTAATTCAACGAACTTTATTTGCAAATAACAGTTCACTAGATAAATGTTGACATTGATAATTAGTAGTTGACGAAAAACAGTGGTGGTTAAAAGACCGTGGCCGTGAAATATACTGAAAAACATAAATTGTTTATTAAATTGCGGGACTTGTCTATAAACGAAAATCTTTCAACAATCAGTTTTCCGTCAAGTTAGAAATCAAAAGGAAGATTGTCGGGATTTCCAAATTTCCAAACAGTTTTACTGTGAGAAAAGGTTTGTGTGTAAAGCAATGCAACTACGCACCGATCTTCTTCTGAGGTGCCAGCCTTGAACTCTTCCATTTTTCATGTAAAAATCAAAAGGGAATACTGTCTAAGAAAATTTCCTTCTTTTTATAATAATAAAACAAATTCAAGGACAATAACAATAGTGGAGGTATAAACAGTTTTGAGTGAGTGGTATGGTATGATCATGATCTGATCTGAGTGAGATCCTGCTGCAGGTGATGAGTTCCATGATCAACAATTGAAATCATCATCATCACCAAACAACTCTTCTTTTCTATACATCTTTTCTTATGAAATGAACCTATGAACGATTAACCTGCTGGCTTAGCTTGGATATTTTTTTTTTTGGTGTCTGTTGAATGTTGTGATTTTTTTGAACAAGTTGCTCCGCATGTGGTGTCTGTGAACTATTGAAAACTTGAAAGAAACAAAATAAAAATCTTCCTCTTGAGAGAGCCAATGTTTCTCACATGAACTTACTCGCACAATAGGTTAGGTTGTACATGCGAGAAAATTATTACACTACACACTTGTTGTAAACTTGTATGTTTTTGTGTGTGAGACTGAGAACGCAACGTGGAGATTTAGTAGAAGTGTGGGAGTGGAGAAAAGTTGTTGTTTTGGATGGATGGATTTTTGTATGATAAATAATAATAAGCTTGTGAGTAGAGACGAAGAAGAAGAGTATCTTGGTCATTATCATTATCACTCAGGATAATCATTGTACCACTTTGAAACTTCAACTTTTGTTGTTTCACTTCCTTGTTTTTTTTTTCTCTTGAAAAAGTTGAACCTCATCATCATCATTGCATGTGAAAGAAGAAAAGAAGGGAGAGTGAAAAAAAAAATTAGGTTTTTTGTGGGTGTTTTTCATTGAACAAAAGTCAAAGTCCAGTAAATGTGTTATGGACAAAAAAAAATAATCAAATGTATTGAGCGTGTCGTGTCGTGACTGACTTTTTAAAGTGTAGAGACTAAAGTGCAAGGAAAGGGATATAATTTGGTTTTTTTGGATGCGATTATCATCATTACCAGTGAATATTCTACGGTAAGTTACATAACAAGTATGCTGTAATATAGCTTATTTTAATGGGGTTTTCAGCTTTTCGATTTCATTTTCAAATTTAAAGAAATTGTGAATAAGGAACAATTCAATTAGTTAAAATGTAAATTGACCGATGCGCAATTTACGCACTGCGATTGCGTTGCATGAAGAAGAAAAAAATTAAGCAAAATGTGAACTTTTGACTATGGATCCATTCAAATAATTAATTTTAATAGCTTTCTTCCTTCCTGTCTTTCTGTCACCACCTGCATTGCATCACCGTTGGCTTCAAGTCAAGCATCCTGTGAACCGCTTTTGCTCTTTTGTCAGTTTTTTTTTTGAAAATTGCTCGTTTTGATTTTTTTTTCGAACAAATTACTTTTGAGTCGGAATACATAATACAAAATTGATTAATTGGTTATAAACAACATAATTACAGTTAAAATCTAGTTCGAAGGTGTGATACTGTCAGTCATTTGCTCGCACCATTTTTCTGGCAGTCTACACGAAATAACATGGCGTACTAATTCATTTTTTTTCACCAATTTTTACCTTAAATGTTCCTTCTCACACGAGGGACGCCAAAGAGAACAAAGAGAATTAAAAGAGATGGCAAGTTGCAAAGTAGCATTATAAGTTTAATAAGTCATTTTTATGACGATTCCTTTGTTTTTGCTGACAATCTTATAATTCCCCTGTATACTATTGCAACTTTAGCTATTAATTTCCTGATTCATTTCTAGTTTTTTTTGTTTCGTAAAAATACTTGCCGTTTGTATTCAATTCAATTGGGTAAAAATTTAATTATAACATAACTGTAAACTTGGATATGGGCATATCAGCATTCAATATTATTTACCATTTCCTACATAAATAGTAAATAACACACCTTTACATGAAAATCTTATCTATATTCTCTATATTATTGAACGATTGATATGAAATATAATATACATATTATAGTTCCCATCAATTTAAGATATCTAATTTGAAAAGATAATTAGGCCTGTTCATCTAAAGTCGTTGCACTATTATTCCATTCCTGTTTGTTTGAGTGAGAAATAATTCAATGATATATATTTTTTTACATCTAATCCATATTTAACATAAAATGCAATAATGCTAACTACTTTGTGAACTTTTTACACTTTGGTTCCTATTTTTTCATTTATTTTTTAAATACTATTTATTTAAATTTTTAGCTTCTTTCGTGCATCTACTTTAACTAATCATGCAATGACTAGGTATAATATCATGGCTTGTTTTGTTATTACATGATATTCACCTGTGATCTCATCAACATGCATTGCATGTATTCCCCGATTGCATAATCGAACACAAAAGAAAGAAAAAGGCTAAAAAAGATTTTGAAAGATCTTTTTAGAACTCTTGTTTAATTTTTTGTCTTGTTTACTGCTACCTATATTTACTTTGATGGGAGTGAGGAGAGTAGACAGAAATCCTACAAGATCACTACACACCAACACCCATTTACATATTACCACCTGTGCTCCTTCTTGTTAAGCCGATATAAATGAAGAAGTCGGTGGGGACGATGATGATAATGACGATGATGTTACTAAAAAAGAGCCGAGAGCTATAATGAATATTATAAAAGTCAAATGCGGAACTCAGGTAGCAGAATCTCATCATCATCGTCATCATGATCATCGTGGTCGTCACCAGAAAAGTTGTGTGTCTGACAGACAGTTGTATTTTTACAATTCCCAAATAATCAAATCAGAAAAGAGTACATCTCTCTCTCTCTCTCTCTCTCTCTCTCTCTGTGGCTCAGTCAGTAATAAAAAGTGAGAAACTGGTAACTGTTGTATAAACACTTACAATGAATACATTGTTAAACTGCATCGGCTTGGCTCGGCTCAGCACTTGTTTAGCAGGCAGGTGTTATGTTGGTGGAGGAGATTATTATGAATGAACAGTGCATTAGACTGGTGTCTGTGTTAACCTCATCTATCTCGTCATCATTCATCTCATCTTTCAAAAGGACAACAATCAGAGTTGAATTACAATTTTACAAAAAAAATATACTGATGATGATGATGTTAACTGTGCTCCCGTTGTTGCTAGCCCTCCTCCGCCCTTCTTTTTTTATTGTAAAAAAAACCTCACTGCTTGTCTGTCAGAGTCAGAGTGGAAATTTAGAGATTGTATTTGTGTGAGAATCTAAATATCCATTTTATTAGGATATGCTTAAAAATGATAGAAAAGATGTTTTTATTGTCACTTGACTTGAATCTCAGGTGGTGAGTCATTCAGGTGTCAGCCTCCAAAAAATAAAGTGGTTAATGTGAGCAGTGAACATGCATTGATTGCAAAGTAAGTTAAGTGAACATGCTTATCAGATAAGTATGCATGGTCAGAAAATAAAATGAATAGAAAATTAAGACGTTCACTCACATTTGCAAGATTTCCTATAAAAAATGTTTAGTTTTTTTTATAATAGTTGATCTGATAGTAAAAAAGAATTAGAATGGAAGGTGTCTTCTCTGTTGTTGAAGGAGGTTATTGCTAGTGGGCTACTACACAAGTACATGTTACACATGATCAACAATGTACTGTTGATTTAAAAAAAAAATTGAAATCATGATCTTTGTTAAGGTTTTTTGAGGTGATCTCACATCACATCTCATCTCATGTTATAAATATGCATGATTAGTGAATGATTATTATCGAAATGCTGTTGCAGTGATTTATACATATTTATGCGTGAAATGGACTAAAGTACCTACATTAAATTTATACTATGAGTGTACACACATATGAATATGAATAAATAAAAGTAACTGATCAACTGACTGACAAAAGTGAAGAAATCAAAGAGTTTTTAAGTAGAAAATGAGTTTAGATTTGATTTCAGTTTAGATAGAAGTTGTCGGCAGCCTACAAAAAAAATGAATGAAAAGAAGAGCCATTTTTTTGTTTACAAGCTTGATCATGATGATGATGATGATGCTGAAGGGTGATGGATGACCTAACCTGAATAAATTAGGAATGGGTATCATAAAATACAAAATCATACAAATCAAATGATATCAAATCTCTTCCCATCAAAAATACAAATTATAATTTTTTATGTGAACGCCAATCAATATTTTCCTCGTATAGGGTTGCAGCTCGAGATAATAGATACAGATACAGCATTCCGAAACTTATGGGACTTAAGTGAACTAACTATATAGTTTGTAATTATATAATCTAATATAATTGGTTTAAAATTGACAGATTTGACATTCATTTTAGAAGCAAAAATAGAAATTTGAAAACGGATGACCAATGGCCATTCATTTAATTTGTTTTACAAAACGTACCATAATTTTATTTCTACCAACCACTGACCATTTTCCAGAATTAACTATTTTCTTGTATTTTATTCCAGTTCAAATCATTTATGTAATGAATTGGTTTCTGGCTGATAATCATTATAATTACGTAAAATAAAAATGAAGCATAATTTTTTTCTGGAAAATGTAAATAATTCTGTGTACAAATCCCCACCAAGTTTATATGCTAAACAAACGAGTCATTTTGTTGCTAAAAATTGTTGCCCTGTTCTCTGTTGTAAAACGAACTTTGATCTCATCTTTTCAATGAAGCTTTTCAATGTACACGTACCTTCTCCCTTCCCACATGAATGACATTAGATGACCTCTACTTATCCTGATACGCTTTATATGCTAATTTTTTTCTTGACTGTGATTTGTGACGACGATGATTGTGGAGGATATCTTACAAAAAATTATGATCATGATGATTAGTGATGACTGGTGTGGTGACCATGGCCTGGACTGAACTGAAGAGAGAGAGAGAGAGAGAGAGAGATCAATCCTCTTTTATAATTTACCGATACATATTATTATCCAATATACACTATTTTTTTCATATATTCCTTTTCATCAAGCTCATTACAAAGTGAAATATTACTTGTCCTTTTTATAAAGAAGAAAAAGCTATCTTCGCGCGCATGCTTCATGTTCACTGAAGTTTTAAGCAGTGATCTAGTTAATGACAATGTTAAAGTGATCACACTGATTTGATCACATCTCAATACTCAGTGTCGAGACTTAAAATAAATATATTTAGGGAAAAGACAAATAGAGACTGGAACATTTTGAAAACACTTATGTGATGTGCATGATGGCTGGATTGGATGGATTTATAGCTTTGTAATTTTATGCATCATTTTTCATGGTCTCTCTCTCTCGTAATCTCGCTCGCACACACATAATTGAAATTGATTACTGTGTTAGTATTGTATAAGCCTTATCTCATCTCTCTCAGGCCAGATTTCAATCTCTTCTTCTTATTCTCCTTCTTTTAGATCAAATTCAATGTGCAACCTTGAAAATCTTTTATTTTTGGGAAAAAGTTTTAACAGTAAAACTGCTTGTCTCTCTCTCTCTCTCTCGTAGTTTATGTCATGTTGTTATGTATGTATTTTCATCGCAATGTCTTTGTACACGACGACGACGGTGGTGGCAGTGGTACTGCTGGTTATATGTCCAAAAATATCTTTTTTTGGAAAAAAGGAAGAAAAACAACTTTGGTTACTTCATTCTCTCCTTTTTCCCTTCGATTTCATTTACTTTACTCAAGCAGATTTTACTACTTCATTTTATTTACATGTATAAAAGTACACTTATATTTCTTCGTTAAGTTTCATTTCTTTTGTTTCATTTTATAATGTGTGTACATACTAGAATAGTACATTTCCCGTTTTGTATGGCGTAATAAAAACAAATGGATATCTAAAATATCTTCGTGCGTGTATCTCTCTCTCTCTCTCTCTCTCTCTCTCTCTCTCTCTGTGTGTAAGCTTATAAAATCCCAATTGTAACAAGGAATACAAAAACAAGAAGAAAAACATGGAAAAACAAGAGAATTTAAGTAAGATCTACAAAGCCACAAACTACAAGCCATAATTACATTTACAACAATGCAGTTTTACTCGTATCGCGGTTCACTCGGCTGTTTTGTTTGGATTTTACACGAAGAGAAGAGATTCAGTTTCCTTTTTTTCTTTTGCGTAACAAAAACCCTCAGAATGACACGACACGACATTCACACATCTTCAACATTTCAGTTTCTAAGATTCTTCAATGGATAGTTACATAATGCAATATACTTTTCATGATGATTCTTCTGACTGCTTTGTTTTTACAAGATGCACATAAATAGGTAGAAGTAGACATTAAATTTCTCTGTGAGTAATATCCATGAATTACCCATTAATAGAAATGGATGCCGATTCTTGCCATTGCTGAAGAAGCCGAAAAGTTTACACCAAAAAATCACAGAAAACATTAAAGCATTAAAGAAATTTATGTGATAAATTTTGAATTTTGGGCTTGACAGTTTATTGTCGGCAAGAAGCTTTTAACATTGCCAATAACATACACAAAAAATGAAAATTACACATGACATTATGATTATTATAATAGCTTTAGAGTTTTAGAGTTCTAATGATGAATGACGTGACATCATTGTAAAGAGATTTAAAAATGGTTTAAAGGGGCTTTTATCTGCAATGGCAGTAATAACGCATGCAATTTGCTAATATTATTTTTAGTGCATTTTGATGATAATGGGAATAAGATGATGTACTTAACTTAACTGTCATCTTGTGTCTTATATTTGCATAATTTTCTCACAGAACTTGAGCCGTATTTTAACACATAATCCATTATATTCATATTTAAAGAAGAATTAACTTTTGCATTCAAGCATATAATAAGAAACGCCTGCAACATAAATTCATTTTTATGATTAAGAGATGACATGATGTGTATGTCAGAATGTTCCGAATTACAAAACGACGATGACTCACAATGGAGGCATCGCCATCGATCACAATGACTTCTTATGAGCCAATTCGCCTTAAAAGCGACTTAACTATTAAAATAGTTGCCTTTACCTAGAAATACTGTTAGACTTACAGTCATTTTTTTTATTTCCTAAGGAATTTTTCAATAGTCAATTCTATTTAAAATGGTACACTTATCCATGAATGTTCTCTATATCTACATATTTTAGTTAGATATAATTTTTTTTTCAAGTTGATGCTGAGCAGGAAGAAGGTCCCTTTAATTGTATCCAGCAGAGAGCCTTTTTAAAAAAGTATCGGGTTTCTATAATGTAAGTGATAGCCTGCTGACAGAATACGTTTACTTGAGAGAAAACCACAAGAAAGCCGCTAACATTACAACTACTTCAGTCACAATTCACAACCAAAGCCACATTCATTGCTATCAGATCAGCTTAAAAAGGGTTGTATATTTATATACCTATTTCTTATGGAAAAGCATTGTGTAAAGTTTATAAAAAATATCATTTGATTGTTGGTGTGGCGGTGGTGGTAAATGAAACTGGATACCAAAGTCATGACTCATTCTTGCACTTAACCACTTCCTCCACACAACAGCACAGTCAGCACAAGTTAAAAATTCCCCAAGGTATGATCCCTTTTTTTCTACTTCTCATTCTTTTCGGTTTACTTTGCTCTTTCTTGGGAATTCATATTAAAAAATCCCACGGGAGGACCCTTACATTCCATTTGGTATACACATTCAATCAACAATACCGGTATACTTACAAAAACAACAATGCATAAAAAAAGTTAATGGAAGAGGCGGAGGATTTTCTTTTTTTGGATGATGGGATGCATGGATAGATAGATAAATTGCAGAAGAATTGTATTTCATCTCATCCCCACACTTTGCATTGTAGTCCATTAATGAGTATTGGAAAAAGTCGTTTTTGTAAAACCAAGTTCAATGGCTTATTGTGATTGTGTGTTTGGGGATGGATGGATATTAAAAGTGTACTTGTGTATTCCATTGGGATTTTTAGATTTTTTGGCTAGTCTTTAAAAAAAATGAGTCAGACTGACGCGCACCATTAACGACACCATCTTCACACTACCGCCATCGCCATGATGCCATTGATGCCACACATGTCGTTGGTGTTGGTGATGATGGTGCTTGGCTGCAATGTCATGACACAATATGGTTGGATAAGATACAATACACGAGAAGGAGAAGAAACAAAGGACAAAATATCCATTTGCATATATAATTACATCTTCTTCAATGAAATTACTGGTTGCGCCAAGAATTAAGTCTGTTGTGTATACATTTTTTGCTTTAAAAATGAGGATGAGGTTGTCGGTCGCTCTCGAGCGAATGGGTGAAGTAAAAAGATGCGATGAGCCATCGACATACATATCACTCATCATGAATGAGCGATTAACGCAACTGTTTTACATTCATTGAACAAAACACCGAGAACCAAGTGTATATTTTAATGTACATCATCATAATAATATTCTTGAAAAAAGCTAAGAAAAAAACTGCGTGCGTAAATAGATTTAAGACGACAGTCGCATTGGCTTTGTATATAATTTTGTGCAGCTGCTACTCAACTGTGTAATTTCTTAGCATGGCTTGTTTTTTTGGAAGGAGGATTTTACCTGCAAGTCGTCGTCTTGAAGAAATATACAAGAAAAAGGGTTAAGAAATGGCTTTACTACCAGAGTTGCTTGCTGATAGTTGTAGTAGTGGAGAAGGAACTAAAGAGATACAAGTTTTTATGAGCAAGTGACGGCGGATTTGTTCCAGTGATTGCTTCTGGATCCACCATTAATATTTTTATGACATATGTTAAGGAAAGGTGGAAAATTATGTCTCATTTACAAAAGCCATCCAAGATCCTAGAGGTGACTCATGTTTTAGAAGATTTTAGATGATTTTCAAGACGGATAAAATACAAAGGCGCCTCCTTTGACTTATGTTGCAATTGCAACCGAGTGCTCCCCTCCTCCTTTGCTTGTTTATAGGATGCTGGCTGGGTAGAACAAATTAGTGTTTTTGGAGTATGAAGCCAAAAAAAGATAAAAATCATCAAGTTCAACTTTGAGAGAAAAAAATAGATGGGAATGATGAGATGATGATGGAAAAGAATTGGCATAAATATCTTGATGAGCTAAGACATGAATGATGCGATGATAAAGGATAAGTTTACACACGAGTCAAGTTGAAGGCTACATGTCATGTGTATCTTGTATCCATGCAGGATTTTGAAATTTGAAAACGATGATGTTGATTGGTAATATGGCGAGTGAGGTAAAGTTAAACAAATAAACAGTCTTGACCTGGTATTGTCAGTTAAAGTTTGCATGGCATGGTCTATTTGTAAATCGTATGCCATGTCACCGTTTTGTGGGCTGTGTGATTATCAGCAGCCAATCGTGGTCTATTTTCATTTATTTGCTTACATGATTCATCATCATCAATGCGGGGAGAGAAAAGAACAATAGAATGCATATACGATTAGGTGTGTGCATACATAAACAAAAATCCAAAATAGATTTTTACCAAGAAAGCGAAAAGAATGGGCCGTTAACACTAATATATAATCTTCGTTGAAATGAATAATTAAGTTTTGCAAAAACAAATGCGTTCGTGAGTGTGAATTTAGCAGAGCATGCCAAAAAGGTGTAATTTAAGAGATATTATTATTATTATGCGTATTGTTTTTTTGTGATTACTCATACAAGTAATTTTTGGTTCCACACGTAACAAGTTTCACGTAAACTTGATTTTTAAAAATTATTTTAAGTCTGTAGTATATGAGAAGATAGTTTTATTGCACTACTGTAGCCAATTTAGGGATTCCGGTCTGATATATGGTGGGGGAAGGAAATAGAGAGCGGATGATGACTCATCTCTCATTTGCGGACTGAATAATTTAATCGGTTCAGTGATTGTTTAGATTGGCCTCTGATTTTGAACTTGAGCACAAAAATTACATAATTGTCTTCATTTTTTGGGAGGAAGGATAAAACTATTTAGGTACGCGGTACATTTTATTACTCATCACATTTTCGGTCTAGTTAATTTAATGATGATCATTTTTGGATTATATCAGGCAGAACAAGGCAGAGATACAAACTGAAGCAAGTCTAACCAACCGAATTGGATAGCAGCTTATATTATTGTCAGTAAGGTTCTTCTCTTGACACGAATTTTCAAACAAAATTGGTCCATGATTTTTGGTGTTGCTCATAAAATTGAAGTTTTGTTTGATTTGAGCAAGTTATGTTCGCAACTTCCCTATAATTAATGAACACATAAAGTTTTCCAGTTGACGTAATGTCACGTTGTGTAGATAGACTTACATAAAAACAAAATCATGCTATCTTAATGTCATTCGTTCATTTCTCATAAATAATTCATTAGAAATATTGACTAAAAGCGTGAGTAGAAAGGAAATCGCGTGTTCTGGATTCTGGAATCAGATAGCACTCATGTCACGTACGTATGTGAATTTACGCAATAGCAAACACATTACTCTACATTATAATATGCATGTGAATAGCTCCAGATTTCCAGATTTAACTTGCGGCTGACTAAATAGTGTCTGTCGAGTCATCAGTTTTCATTATATTTTCCATTAATATGCTTCGTATTTACGAATGATTTTTAAAGCTGCAATAGCTTTAAAGGACCCCACCCCTCTGTAATTCATCTTTTTTCATAGGTAAAAATTATACTGTAGTGGTGCTTGTGTTTGTTTTGGGTGCGTCAGTCCGTAAGAAGCAACTGGTTTTAGCTTTAGCATAAAACTTGTCATCGGATTGCATAGAACTATATTTGCAAATTGACAGTGTTACTGAAAAAATTGATTCATTCATGAATGTTGACATAAGCGCCCAAAAATGACCCATAAAATTCGGCAAGTACAATGAAATTGGGAGCGTTGACCACACCACTATTACTTATCTACAGTGCATCCATTTTTATCGTTTTTTAATATAAACAGAGATTAAATGAACGAAAAATGGGAGATATCTGGGATTCGAGATAGGTGAGCGTGCAAATTGCGATGACGATGAAGTCAATGTAAAGTATGTTGTCCAGGTTTGTATTCTTTTGTAAAAAAAAAAAAAGAGTTTGGCAGTCAGTTATAGTCATGCTGTGTGCCCGCATGTGGGACTGTGAGAGTTACAGTGATTGATTGTTTTGTTTAAAGAGCTGAAATGTTTTCTTCATCCGGTGTATTCTATTTTGTAAGTTTAAATTCAATATTTGAATTATAGTGCATGTTTCAGTGTGCTAAGGCAATCGTATCTATCTGCTTGTCAAGAATAGTTTGGAATGTAATTAATGGACGCTGTGTCGTGTAAGTAGACATGTTGCAGAAAATTTGATTATCAAAAGAAAGATTTTGTATTAAATTTGGACAAGCTTACATAAATTACTTTTGGCAAAATTAGGGATTAGTCATCATAATTATCCATCCCTATTCGTATCTTGATCCAGTTGTATGTATTTATACCCACGCCAAAGTTCTATATTTTTTGAAACAGGATGCGTACCGTCACTCATTCAATTTTCCGTTTCTTGTTTCAGCACATCTCTGTCTACTTTACAAACTGATTTTAAGGCTGGACTGCACACACCTGTCCTTGTCCATCAAATCAAAGAGCAAGACCAAAATTCATTAGCTCTATTTTGCAGGGTTCGTTACTTGTCTACTAACTTTTTGTGGTGGGAAACTCAACGTTATCAAAATAAGCATCATGTACACTGTATTCTGTCTATCTTGCCTCTAAACTGACTTTCGTGGTTACGCATTAAACTAATTTAAAACCCAGCAACTATACACTTCTCCCTGTGCCGCAAAACCTGTAGCATTGTGATGAGGATGAGTTAATGATGATCATTACCATCAAAAAATCATCATCAAGTACAAAAATACATTTGTATCCATAAAGCGGCTTTGTTACAGGGTAACTTCCTTTGAAATCACCGTTTCCCTTTCCTGAACAAATTGTGTAGGCATTATTCTCCTCTCTACATCCTTGCCATATAATATAGCACATAATTTAAACATGTCAGAATAATTTGCTGTCAACAACGTGCCTAGTCATGAAATCAGCAATACAATATTTATTTTCGAAACGCAACAAACATAATTGGTTGTGTGAGCCTACAAATGCGGTAGGGAGTAGGGATCATTACGACCATCTATTATATCATGTCTGATGTGTACGCGCTTTGCTATGTAACTTTAATAAAATGTTGGCACCTCCCTAAAAATTTTCCACTCCAAAAAGCACTTTGAAAACCTTCCCCGTTAAAAAATTATAATCCTTTTGGCTCAGCAGTACGCATACGGCAAATCCTTCATATCCGTTTCGCATTTTGTACTTTTTTATGTACTTTTTGTTTTCATGTGACTTGTACTTGCGATGCTGTGAGATTTTCAATAATTTTTATGTTATTTTTTAAAATTATTACTTTAAAAAAAAGTCCAACCCTTTTGGGTAGAGTGGGCGCGTGTTTGGGATTTTAAGGAAAGGTTTATCCCAATTTTTTGTGACGACTGTGTCTGCAGTAAATACTTAGCTTAGATGTGTGCCATGCCATGTCAATATTTCAATATTATGTCACCTATTTTAAAAAGTACTACTGAACCAAATTGAGCTGACTTAAATTTATTTAAGTAAATATTTTCATGTAAATCAGCTAAAATCATAATACATTCTCTCATCATTACCACTTAGTCGTCCACACAAAGTGATTCAAAGTTCGTCTTTGATTTTCTCGATGACCATTTTTATTAAATTGCTATAAATTTGTAAGGTCAAATTACAAATATAGGCATATATTTTGTTACAGCTTTAATTGAACTGGATAATTATTTCGTGACCGCTATTGAACTCTTGTTTGGGAGAGACATGAGACGTCCAGTCGAAACCAAAAGCATGTAATATTATGTTTTTCTTGGGTACAGACAATGTTTATTCAGTACCTAACTTTTTTTACATTTGCCCTTTCTTTCACATGCAATATGCAATAGGTATACTATATTAGGTAGATTTTTGGTCTTGGTCTAAGCCCTAAGCCCTAGTGCGTGATTTGATCACAAATTATGTATACAGTACATATATACTCAGAGTGATGATTGATCATTATTGTTGTATGTTCTGTTATTATATTTATATTTCTTCTTTTTCGTTTTTCTCGTCATAAAAGTGTCTTGTTGTAGGCCAGTTTGGCCAAACGAAGCCAGGCCAGACCAGACGTAGCCTCGACCTCTTCTTCTCTTTTTTTTGGCTTGTTCGCCTCTTTTTCATTGTTTTGTGGCTTGGCTTGTTGTCTTGTAATTTTGCCGGAGGAATCCTTAAAATACACCACGTTATCGCATCGCCCACTATCTCGATACTCAATATTGTTTTCCCATAATACAAACATATCTCTCTTTCCTCTCCTAGCTTTTATTAGAAGAAAAAACCACAAAAACAAATACTAAAATAGTTTCCTACAAAAATTATCAATCCATTCCTTTCATTCCTTGACTATCCTTTTTTGGGACTCCCAAAACAAACCCAACAAAATTACAATGCCATGCCATGCCATATGCATGCAGTGCAGTGCAGCTTTTGCAGCAGCACAACAAGTCACTACATTTACATTCACGCATCACGGCGATGGTGGCAGTGTCAGCAGCTTTTTTCCCTAAAAGTTAATAACTTTTAAAACGTAATACGTTTTTACTACAATCTGACTCCTAAGTTAACAGACGACAGTCAAAAGTCGACACATCGACAATTCCAAATCGTTACTTTTCAATTCAATTCAACTGAACCCTTTTATACCCATCCTAATATTCTCAATCCCAAACACGACCACTATCACCACACCACAAAACGAAAATCCCCAACTGTCCATCTAAGAGAGCCAAGCCAAGCCAAAAAAAGCCACACATTTCTTTTCATTCAACCTGGTTCTTTTTGTTGTGAACTCACTTAAAAGTTTTGATTACTTTGACATTGCATTGCATTGCAAATGGTACTAATATACACAAGACATACTCTGTTGTACACACGAAAATTACTACATATTATGCGCATGGTCAGATAAGTTGTAAAAAAAAGTTTGCCAGGCCAGAAAAAAAAAGAAGAGTCATGTCATTAATACGCCAAACTAAATGAAAAAAAAATTGAGTTGGGTTTTGGATTGGAAGAGAGAGATGATGAGACCGTCTCCTTTTTACATTTTGGCTTAACACTTAACTTAAAAGACCGTTCTATCTCTATCAATGTAACAATCAGTATTGTCGAGAGTCGGGTCGGACACATGTGTTAAAAGGAATAGACATAATATTCAGCACATCATATCATAAATAAGTATGGCTTTGCTAACTAACATGCATGTATAGTCATAGCCATAGCCATATTTTACAACTATGTACAAGGCTATGATAAAGATAAATTTGGTTTCATATTCATGTTTTAATTTTTTTTCTCTATTCCGATTTCATTTTTTACAGGTAAAATAGAGTGCAGGTCCAGTTGAGAGGCACAGTCAGATGAGAACTCATGGGCAAGTCGGATGTCTCAGATTAGCCCTTAAAAATATTTTCTTGGTTGTGTGTAAATGCTAAACAAATACATGTCTTGTGAAAGAATGTAACGTTTTTTAAAGTGAAAAGTGACAAATATATTTCAAATGTGACTCAAGTACCTTTTTTTGAAAAAAAGTACAACTTGAATTTTAATTTTGAAAATTATTCATAAAAAAGTAACGTAAAAAAGTACATACATGGTCATCATTATGGAACCCGATGACAATCAACAGCAACAGTGTTCTCAAAAATTGACAAAAATGACGCAAAATCATTTCATCTCAGAAAACTCAGACAATCTTCACAGTGTTGAGGAAATTCAGACAAGTCGTAGAAGAAGGAAAAGAACAATGTCAGCAGCAGCAAAAGCATCAGACGAAGAACACCAGTGTTCGTCCAGCACAAGAAATAGGACGACACTTCTATCATCATGGAGCAATGTCTCCTCATCATCAACCACATCATCTTCATCATCTCCTCTAGTCTTGTTCATCCTCGCCAGCGCACTCCTCCTTTTTCTGTGCATAACCCCCAGCCATAGTCTACCCTTTGATGGGCGAAGATCATTATCCAGCAGCAGTGGTGGGAGTAGTAGTCACAGATCTCACATGGATCTTCTCATAGATCCCATCCATCAAGCAGAGTACGGGGACGATGATCCCTTTGAGAATAAGCGCATAGTCAAGAGTGTCTTTGACATGGTGCTCAGGACGCCGCCACCTCCCACCACCTCTTCAAGTAGATGTCCGCCTGGGACACAGAGTCCCTTTGAGGGAGGACCTTGCATCAAGAAAAGTACGGATCCCGTGGCATTTGTTGATCAAAGCTTTCTCCTGGATACATTGAGAGGGTTGGCACAAGAAGGTGCACTTATGAGGGGACCACAGAAAACGAGGAGACCAGGCAGCAACAGAAGGCGACCATCGGGAAGACCTGGAAGTAGAACGACAAGTACCACAACTACGGCTGCTCCTTCAACTACAGTTAGTTCAGAGGAAGATGAATCTGCGTCAACAACTACCTTTACGACAACTGGCAACGGTGGTGGTGGTGTAGCTGAGAATACCGGTAAGAATTTTTAAAACATTTCCAAAATATATTTATTTTTTATTTGTCTTTTTTATCATCTGGCTAACTTCCAACATGTTGATTTATTTTTCCTCTGTGTGCAACTGGCAAATTTTTTTTATTGGCAAATGCGCAAAGGGAGGAAAAAAGTGTGAAAAAAATTTACAGAGATCAGATAAAAAAAAATCTTCTCGCGCAATGTCTTCATCTTGTTCTCTGTGTCTGTTCCTGTCCTTCAAACACTCTCTCTCTCAAACACACAGTCAGTCAATTGACGTCAATGAATGAATTGATCGCAATTCCTTCCTGTTCGTGTAGCTGTTTCTGTCTGTACAAAAATGAAGATGTTACTACTACTACTAAACTTCTCTCTCTCTCACTCTGATAATCTCTCTCTCTCTCATTCTATGTGTCTCACGGTGACTTTGTAAGATAACCACTAAAAATGATTAAAAATATGTACATATTTACACAACTTCAAAATATGCTTTTAGTTAGATATGTCGTTCGTATGCATACGTAGAATTTTATGTGATTGCATGTCACATTTTTCTAGCTATTTCCGGATACATTTTTTCCAGTTTTAAAGCAAAACAGATTATTTTAGTTTGACAGCATGACAAGATGACCTTCAGTCATCAGATAATATTTTTAGATTTTATTTTACTCATGTCTCTTTATTTTTTTTGATTAAATCAGGAGACAACAATGCAAATGTGGTTGAAGAAATTGAGGAGGCAGTTATAACTGTCCCACAAGAAACTTCACCGTCACCTTCACTCTCTTCCCCCGTTGGGGAAACTACCATTCCTGCGACTCAAGAGGTTATAGAAGAGGAAGCTGTTAAAACTGACGCTGGGAACGTTGAAGCTTCCACGTCAGTAACAACTACACCTGATGAAGGTGATACCACAACGATCATCGCCACTGTTAAACCTGAAGCTCCCGAGGATTCTTCTGCTTCTGTAGTTGTAACATCTACAACAACTACAACCCCAACAACTCCAACGACAACTGAGGAATCGGTAAAAGATGGGGCAAGCTTGAGGAGAACAGCTGAACCGGAAATGGCAGTTTCACCATCATCGTCATCTCCATCGTCCACCGGAAACGGTAAAAAGAGTTCACCTTCTTCTTCCTCTTCTTCCAATGAAAACAAATATTATTCCTCCTTCCAATTTCCTTTCCTATCTCAATCTTCTGTTTTGGTACCATCCACACCGGCCCCAACGGCACAGCAACAACAAAATTCTGAATTAATGGTTGGAGATGATCAGGGGCGAAGTGAGATTTACAATTATAACACAAGCAATGAGCACATTAATCATGGCTTTGCTAGTATTGCTGGATATCCAAACTCCCAACAAAATGCAAATTACCAAAATTATCGAAGGCGACATCTGAATACTAACTATAACGGTAATTATTATAACAACTACGGAAGTAGCAGGAGAAGCAGGAGGAGACTTGTGCGAAGAAATCTGTAAATATTTAACTTAAAAAACCCGGAAAAAATACATTTTAATGAGTACTGCTTACATACAATTTTAAAGTCTATTGAGTTGAGTTACATAAAATAAATGAAGTCATATTATTTATAAGATGTTAATGCAGTGCATTACAAATCATAAAACTTCACCTGTTGATTTTCCAGGTGAAAGTGTAAAATAATTAATTCTCCGGGGGAAAAACTCTTTTTATTGCGGTTATGCAATTTTAAAAAGTTTTTTTTTTCTCGAAGTAGGCCATAAGTCGTGTACAGTTCGCTAAAAAATCTGTATTAAACTGCTGCAGATCAAATTGAGTAGTAACGTAATTTTTGGTGCAAAATGAAAATAAATAGGAATTTTAGGAATCAGTAGAAAATAAGTTGAAAAAGTTAGCTGTTTTAATGAAATGTGTTTAATAGTGTTTGTCTGATGGATGCTAAAATACTAAAGATTTTGTAAGGTGCAGTAAAATGCAATGCAAGCAAAACGTGAAACGGGACCTGATTCAAAATATCAACATAAAATATTATACATTTTAATAAATGAATGAACTACATTTAAAGAAGAAACTTCTGTCTAAAAAAATTATTTCCACTTCAAATAATCGGATCTGCCTCTTTTAATTTAAATTATTACTAGAAATTATTGTAGTTTTGAATCTTGTAGCAATTTTATTGATAATTTCCTTTCATTCTCTTAAAGATACGTGCCTTATAATTATAACTATAATGTCTTGTATCAAAACTAACAATTAAAATAGTTTTTTTCCTTTCATCTTGTCTTCTCTTTCATTAAACGTTTTTTTTTCTACCCTTTTTTGTTAAGTATTCTTTAGTTTTATTTTGTTGTATTTTAAATAGTATTTGTTACAAATTGTTTATATAATAATATACTATTATGCAAATAACTGGTATAATAATTTTTAATAATTCACTACTATTCTAACATAAATATGTTTTTAAAATGATTGATTAATTAATATTCTTGTTGGGTAATGTTGTTGTTATTTCTTCATCTTTATATTTTTCCGTGACGTTTACAGAAAAGCTGCTAATGACACTTTATAAAATAAAATATTAATAAAAAAAATAATGAACTTAACTAACTACACATATACCTCTATTCAATTAATCGTTGTAAATTTTTTGACTGTTCAATATGTAAAAAAAATAAAATCTAAAATATTAATCCATATGCTAAAAAATTATCAAGGTCTTTACTATAAAAAGTTTGGGTTTAATTTTAATGTAAAAAAAAACATTTTTACTTATCATCTAAAATCATTACCAATTTATCACCGCACCGGTTATCAAGAAAAATATCATCGGTTGAATCTTCATAACATTTCCACACAAGTTTTCTAAGAATTTATTGCTTTGATGCCTTTTGTCTCTTCGGATCACTGCTAAATCAAAATAGAATTAAGGGTGTGCCATGCTGGTGTAAATTATTCAGACAGAACCATTTCATTTCCATCATAAAAAGTACATCAAACTTGTTCCGAATTAAATGTGATGAAAAGTTGTCAAAAATAACATCACATCTCAAAGCATACTCTGTTTAACAGAAGGATTGAAGGTCAAAAGGTTTAAAAACTTAACTGAGATGGTGATTACCGATTGCAATAAAAACGTTTCGTGACACTTTACGTGTGATCCTGTGAACATGATATGATTTGACTTGGTGGTGTGGGTGATTGGTGATTTTTAATGGAAAAGTTAGTACCTTTTTTTCTTCATGATGCGCAGTATGAAAATCTTGCTCTCGTCACGAGTTAATCATAAAAAGAAATCAAATCAAATCAGCATCTCCCTCACTCGTAGACCCTCGCTGTGAATTGAACAAGTCAGTACGAAAAAAAATTATCCTGCGTTTAAAATAAAGTAGAATCGTAAATATAAATGGTCCATCACAAAAACCAAACCACAACAGTTTAGCAAACAAAAAAAATAGCGTAGCGTGCCTACGTGATTTGATGATTATTTTACTACGCACGACGGCTTAAAAGTTTAGCTTGCCAATTCAATTGATATGATATGATGACCAGTGAACGACCACCCACCCGCACCCAAGCGGCTAAACTAGATTTAATTAAAACATGTTTTTATAAAAACTGTTATTTTTAAAATAAGTTATCTAATCAAACTCAATTGATGGTGAAGGCGATTCAATTTGGTGTGCTTTTGATATGATATTGCTACACGCTACACGTTTGCTATACCACTTGTTTTATTTTTTATGATGATGTAACCTATTAAAAGAATCTGTCCTGACCTGACCTCATATAAAAATGGGATGCTACCATGTTTTAAAAAAGTGTCAATTTAATATATAGAATATAGACAAGCCAGCTAAGCAATTATTTAATTTATGCTCAGGTCATCTTACAAAAAAAACCGGCAAGAGATGATCAGTCACAAAAATGTTATGCTACCATAATTAAAAATTTTATGTGTCATATTTTTTGCGCATGTACCACATTCCTTCTAAATACTCATTATGTTTTCTTCCAAAACTGAAACTTGTGCAATAACCTTTTTTAAACGTTGGAACGTATAAAAACGCACTGTATATCATCTTGTGATGATAACATGTAGGAAAAATATGTTTGTTCTTTAAAAAATAACTGAAATTCTCCAGTTGAGAATGAACTTTTCTAAGCTGAAAAATCTCACTTGATTTTTAGTATTTGCATTGAGAAAACGCGGAAGTAATTATGTGCGCATTACGAGGAAAGTCCTGTGTTTGTGTTTGGTGCTTTGAAGTATGCTATATAAGTACACATTAAAGCTTGACATGGAAGGAATTTTCCGTTTCCTCGCATTCTGTTTTCATTCTAACACTTCGAGTTGGAATGAGTTTGGTTTGAAAATTGTTTTTGTTGTGTCAAAGGGGTAAACAAAACATGCAAAAACACAAGCAAGGGAATTGTATCATTGTTTTGTTTTGAACTCTTATGTAATTGACTATATACGTAATAATCCCAACACAAAATATACCTAAACTGTTGAAATTGACAGTTGTAGAACCTCTTTAACTTCAATTCTCATTTTGAAAACAAGAACGAAAAAAAAACTGGCCAATGGAATGATTGATGTAAATAGCTATGCTATCTGAGTCTTGAGACGTGTAATCTATCTTAATTTCCATAATCCTATTATCTTCTTTTAAAGTCTTAAACATTTAACACAGCTAACTCTCTGTTTTGCGTCAGTGAAGCAATTTAGCAAGAGACGCTTTAGCAAAAATAGGTCTTAGTTAAATTAATTGGTACAAATGAAAGAAAAAAAATCCCTATAAATCTCCAGCCTCTTTTGCAACTTTCTTCATTTGAATGTCATGACATGACAAGATTACTAGAAAGATCAGCACAAGATGCATGGCACAAATCACGGTAATCATGCCATGCCCCGGCCTGGCTTGGCCTTAGCTTTCGCATGACTTTGATGATGTGATGATGACATGACGTTAGCTCAAGAAAAAAAAGATATCTTCTATGCAACTTTCAACTTCATATCATTGCTCTGGCCTGTTTAAAGTTTAAATATTAGAGCATCCCAACATTCTCAACTTCCAAGCCAAGCCAGACCATTTGGAGCCATAACACAGACAATAAATAAAGGCACACATGCATCGTCAACCATTAAAACTAAATCGGTGGTCTGTTTTTCTCTGATTTGCACTTTTTAATGTAATGTGCCGCTTCATCACATAATCGTCATGATTAGCCATCGTGTTTTTTTCTTCAGAACGTTTATGACCCCGAAATAACCGATAAAAGCCAAAGTGAAAATAAAAAGCAGAACGCTTGTCTCTCTCTTTTTCTTAAGTTTTTTTTACTCTTGATTCGTTTTTCTTGGCTGATTGTCAAGAAAATCCTTTGAAGAGTAAAGAGAGCCAAGCGAAACCAAGTTGCGAAAAAGTTTTGTACTCTTACGTATCAACTTGCAGATGATATGCATTCATAAAATGTTTTGCGAAAAGCAGTTTCCGTTCCCTTCTCTCAATGAAAAAAATTATATATTAAAACTGAAAAATGAAATGATACGTAGAAAAAAAGCACACTATCAAGAACATATGCAAGGTACATACATCAAAGTTCAAATTTCAAAGTTTCAAAATATCTTGTTTGTTTATTCATGTATCTTCATCATCCAAATCATAATATTCGCTTCGTGTGAAGTAAATGGACGGAAAAACACGCTTCCTGTGGTTATCATCGGACCACTGATAATACGATACATTTCAACTTTTTTTTGGAACTTTCACAAAATTCAAAGTTCGAGAAATATAGTGCTATTGGTTGGATGATGATCGATGGAATCATATTTGACCTGCTTGACCGCTCGACATGACCACCGAAGAAAAACGGGATGCATACTTTGTGTACATCTGCTTCAAACTGAACTGAACTGAAGTACTATACCGTTTCCATTTACGTAAATTCTCATGATGATTTATTGGAGACCAAATTTTTTATTAGTAAATCATTTGAATGAGAAATGCAAGCATACAGTTTTTTCACACGACATGACAGGAATATTTTCATTGAAAGTAAGGTACGATTAGAAAAGCCATCATCATGTGTCATGTGGTACATGCATGCTAGGAATTTTTACTACTTTGTATTTATAGTTTAAAATATCATAAACTATTTTCTTTTTGCTTGAGTTTAAATTATTGTGTATTATTTATGACGTTCCAGCTGCCACCCTGTCTGCTAAATAACAGTCAGTTATAAAAAGAAAAGGATATTTTTTTTGCGAATGAAGTGATTATATAAACATAAAAATTGGTCGGAGGGAGAGGATTGTCGTCATCAGCAAAAATTTTCTCCTTGTTCAAATCTGCTAAATTATTCATCTGTTTCATTTCAATCGTACTCGTTAAACCTCCCTTCTTATTTGACTACTCTTTTCTTTTTATGTGGCGGAGGCGGATATGATGACTATAATTAAATTGCTTGAGAAAAAAGGGAAAAGCTGGTTCACTTGCACAGATGCGCTTTAAAAATTCTTTGCCAGCATCATTCCCCATGCAAAAATATTTGGCGAGGCTCACCAGTAATTATCCCCATGAAATGTACTGTGATGTGAGAGGAAATGAAAAGTGCAAACTGTACTTTTTTCGTTTACATTTAAATCATAAGAAAAAATAAATAAACCGTAAAAATATATGTCTTTGGTTTGATTTTTCAATTTTACAAAAATTGTGCAGCGGACATAAATAATACGTGTGTGTGTGTGGAAAAAATTTGCGATTTTGTAAATCAAGTTAGCTAAAAGGAGGATGGGCAAAAGAGAATTACCGTCAGGCAGTCTGGTTCATTTCATTTTCTGGTGGTATCCCATTTAAGAGCAGAGATTAGTTTTACAGTAGCACAAGAAGTTCAACCCTTTTAATAACAAGTCACTACAATAATATAGCTTGGTATAATTTCAATTCATTATATGCATACATGCAAGATGATGATGATGGGTTTGATTTTTCATCTTCCTTTCTAATTTGAGGAGGCTCAAAGGACAAGCCGCTTTTCTCATGTCCATGCATCACGATTATGAAAATTCCGTGATTCCTACAAAAATTGTACGAAAACCCACCCAAAACCTTATATTTAATAGAATTGATGGGGTGTAGTTGGTATTTTGTACCATTCTTTAAAATAGTTAACTTGTTAGAAACTAATTGCGATTGCGATCTACAGTTAACTTTTTGTCATCTTATTTTTTTGCATAGCGTACTTTTTAAACAACCAGTTTTTTTTTTTTTCACGGAAACAATAAATAATTCATTGTTAGATATAGTCCCTCCTATTATTATTGCTTATCCCATAAATCTTGCCATTTAAAAACAAGCAATTAAAGTCAATATGACACTTGCTTTACGGATTTAAAAATGGGACTTGACTGACCTGTTGTTCTCAGAGTGTTTGTTTTTAAAGAAGGTGCCACATTGAACTGGTCTAATGCAAAAGGTGCTTGCAAAACTATGTATCTAATTGAGAATGAATGTGATTGATAAGGATAGAAGGGTACATTTTATGCATCTTACGACACCCCTTAAAAATGATAAGATGCAACTTTTCGCTAAAATGACACTAACCAAATAAGATAACTAAACATTAAAACAACAAGGCACATAAAAAACAAAAGCTACATTTAGCTAACACAAAAAAAAAACAGTTGAAAAGTTGAAATTGTTGAACAATCAGAAAATATCGTGTCAACAAGCAACCTGTTATATGTTGACAGAACTTTATTACATTTTCGTGTTTACCTATTTACGGTTTATGTATTATTTTGCAAATTGCAGTTGTCCCATGCTAGGTAATAATTAGTAAACCAAACAATGAACAAATAAATCATGATAGTAAATGGTAGAAAATATTAAAACTACAGACTATTGGTTTCACATTTTTTTTTAAATTTAATTCAGTAAAAAAAAACTTGGATTTAATTTAATGGCCAACGTCCAGCAAAAAAAAAAGTTTAAAATTGCTTCATAAATCATTCAAATGAATACGCAGTCCTTCTCCTTCGAGATCACTTTCCATTTTCTAGTTCCCTTTGTTTTTATGTCTTTATTGATATTGTTGGAGACGACAAGGTTCATCAGGCATGCACTAGCAACTTTGGAGTCGGGGGTGCGAATCATGTTGAGCGAGCAT
>JAQIWN010000950.1:0-24623 GCA_034699025.1 Entomobrya cf. arborea Gr-Col-00668
AGTCAAAATTCCAATCTACCGCTGAGAAAACTCATATTCGTTGTTTTTTAGGTGGTACTGATACCATAATTGGACCTATGAAGGTAGTACTTTTTAAGTACAAATCACGTATCTTTTCCGGGGTTACGGGCCGGTCCAACAAAAAATGGTATCTTCCTTTTTTATTTTGTTGAAATGTGATGTTTGCATCTGCAATTATTTCAGACAGAGAGAAAAAATTACTGTCAGTTTCTCATTCAATTTTTAAAAATATTAAAGTGACATTTTCTATCATACAGATATATATTATTTATGTGTCGCTGTTTTGGGTACTTTTGTGCAGGTTCGGGAGTCGTCTCCGAAACCTGATGTTATTCAGCAACAACCAACATCATCTACAAGTTTTCTTGGTTCAAGATCTCAAGGGCAAACCAATCCTAGCAGTCCAGCTCGTAGGAAAATATCAAGGTTAAGGACCATTAGTCATCAAATAAGGTATGGAGATTTATGCATGTAAATTTAGATAATAAATTGACACATTTTGATTTTAAAAACGTTTTATTTATGATTTTATTTTGTTATATTTTTCGTGCAGATTTTTAAGACGCCTTGAACTAAGTTTGATAAGGAAAAAGGAATGTTTAACTGCGGTAAACAGGCCACATGAAATTCTTTCTGCTTCCAGTAGACATGATAGCTTTATTGCCAGGTCGGACTCTTGGGATACAAGTAGGGAAGATGATTTGAGTGATAGCAGTGCAGAGTCATCTTGTGGAGCAGAAGCGGATGATAATGATAATATTTCGGGATGTGGAGATGGGGATGATGATGACGGCGAAACTAAAGGTCTTTTGGCAACGGATAAACCGTTAATCCCACGATCTTCATCGTCACCTGGGACGTTATGCTATAAAGGACCTTCAAATAAAGGCAAACCGAAAGGGGGAGGTAGTCATAAATTGTTGCAAATGGATTTATTGGATAACTGCTCAGCGGCCGAATTATTGAATTCACAAAAACGACGGTTAAGAAAGTATAATTAAATGTTTTATGGAATATTAAGAATTTTTATTGAGGAAATTAGGAAAATATATGAATTGAAATATAAATGTATGTTAACTTCTGTGCACTTTTCACTCTTTTACTATGAGTACATGGATCATTGTAAACCACAAGTGATATTAATTGTAATAACACGGTTATAAATTAATTTTTGACATTTCTTCAATATATTACTTGTACTGCAACAAGTAGAATTCTAAAGATAATATGTATGTTATAATTAAAGACCTTTGCTGTGCAAAATGTTTTGTTCTCCGAAATTATATCCAAAATATTTTTTAGAGCCAGAAAAGGTACCAAACTTGGTAGTTTTTAGCAGTATTGTATTGTTAATTCTGTTTCATTAATGTAATCAACTACCTTTCTAAGCTGGCTTAGAAATAAGGTCCTTGTATTAGTTGATTGTAGGTCACTAAATATTGTTCATGTGAGTTTCAATCAAAATTCAACTGTAGAATATCAACTTTAGAAGTTTTCAATCATTCATCGTTATGTGACTGCAAGTACATTTTACTCACTCTAAACAATTAAATGAAATAGTGGTAAAAAAAATTAAAGTAAGAAGAAAATACAGAACAAAACTATTTTGTACCACCGAAAGCACTTTCACTTTCTTAATCGTAAAACTTAACAAGGATGATATTATCAATGTAAAAATCACTCTTTTACCAAATAGATTCATTATGATTCCAAATGCATTCACAAAAAGACGTACATCTTTGTATAGTAAAAATTAATACATATTTCTGTAAGTAGCTAAATGAGTTAAACATGCATATATAGTGAATATGTCAAATTGTATTGTACCAAAAATAGCAAAATATACAAATAGATGTTACCTGTCCTTTGTAATTAAAGATATATGTATACAATGTAGTTGTAAAGTTGAATCAAAGTTAGTTTAGGCATTAATTTGATAAAAAAATTGACACTTTAAATATTTCCCAAATAAACAGTATTTGACCTGAAAATAAGTAACCGTTGCATAATCTTGATTTACATCTTTCATTTTAGAATTTATAGGTAAAATAAAATGGAAATTCTGGCATCAGATTAATTTTTATGCATTTTTCATACCTGGGACATTAATTGCCATTGCACTCTAAGCATTTCAAGAGTCAACCACGTTACCTATTGCTTATTGCCAACAAGTGTCACCTACCGGTTCATAGGTTGCCAGAATTATCAAAAAACAAAGTAAAAAACGAAAAAACTATCGGCATTATACGAAAGATGCATTTATGATATTTTTAATGACGATAAACGAGTTGGAATAAAACAATTTTTCAAAAAACTCCGAATTTTCGTATTTAACTGATTTTTTATTGTGATTTGATTATTATACATTTCATCCAATATATATTTTGACGTGAAATTGAATTTATAGAGTATATTATAGTTACATTTTCAGATATCATAATATATTCACGAAATTGTACAGCAATATATCAATTTAATTTAATAACTGTACTATATATATATATTATGTATACGAGCATCGATGACATATATTTTTTGCTTACGAAAATTAAGCAAACTTACATTATTAATTAATGAATCATTAAGCAAACAAATGACGAACAAGAACAATTGTAATATTTACAAAAAATGATTGTTTAACCGCAACAGCAATTCAGGCATATAAATACACCCTTTGAACAGAAAATGATGCAGGAATAAATTCAGCATAGCTCTGTACAAAAATGAGCCCTTAAAAACTATATTATAAACTTAACAAAAAACAACTTAATTATGTTACATGATTCTAAATCTAAGTTATTTTGTATTTTGTACCATAAATACAAATAATGATTGATTCTTGTATAATGTATTACAATAAATATATAAAAGGTTAACTTCTTAAAATTTAATTCAGAAAACTAGGTGGACATATAAAATGGTCGACTACAAATAATGAACATTGTTGATTTTTACAACGTCAAACTATTCAAAAAGTAATTAACGTTTGTAATAGTTTTGCAGTTGAAATATATTGAGAATATTATTTAATGTAACACGCAGAATTTTTTTTATAGCTTTTACACTATTTGTCCATTATTTAAATTACTTAAACTGACGCACTAAATATATAATATTATTTACATGTAAAGCGAGAACGTTGAAGAATATCACATTTTACTTTTCTCAGTATAATATATTTTACAGAGTACTTGTTTCCAACAATCCACACCGTTCGTTACAGCATATATTTTACAGAAATTTTAAATCATTTTAGTGTAAGCTTTTCAATATATCTTACGACGATTTAAATTTTTACTTTTTTCATTTCAATCACCTTTCAATATTCACGCAGCACCAGTTAAAGCAAATTAGCTCACGTTACATTTAAAAAAACCTTTTATCATTCATCGTCATCATCAGTTTTATGGTTATGACACTGTCACGTTACAGAAGTTTTGTTAAACAAACACAAAGTGAAAACAGAACAAAGTTGTGAGATTTACAGTAATTATTTAACGATAGCATTGTAATGTATTTAATTTATATTAGGATCACAATCGACATTCAAAGACCTTCTTTCTCTTTAACAACACATCCCACCCTAATTCAGATGAAACCCATTCTTTAATCTGCATCAACACTCAATCTTTCCAAGGTGTTCAATCATAATAAATAATTAACTACTGTGTACTGATAGTCATAATTACTGGACTAGAGATAAAAATAGTTGCACTCTTGAAGCAAATCTTATAAAAATTAGTAAGGAGTGCTGATTGTCGTTACGTTTTCGATTAAATATTTTATGATTGCGAAAAGCATTTTTTCAATTGTATCGAAACCTCATCACTATTTTTCTTCATACTCCCTACATTACATTGACATTGTATGAAGCTCTAAAATATGATCTTTGACGTGCTATTGTTGATCGCATTGCAGTAAAATTTAGCAAAAATTTAGTGTGAGATCAACTATGTTTAACCAAACCGATTATACTCTAATTTCCTATTTTCCATTATCGTTTTACTTTCTTCAAGTGATGACGTATCAATTTACAAACTTCGCCAAATTTACGTAACAACATCTAACTTACAATATTACAATGAAATCGAATAATATCTACCAATATCTACAGCCAATTTTGATGTTATCCTTTAACTGAATAATTTAATTCTGAAAAATTCTAATTTACCATCACATTAATTACACATTTTAAAATAATAGTGTGTCAATTCGGATACAGTACAAGATTTATAATATACTTAAATCAATCTAGATTTAGTACAATGCATTCATAGCGAATTCTTTTTATCACTTTTTTTG
This sequence comes from Entomobrya cf. arborea Gr-Col-00668, assembly GCA_034699025.1. Classification (NCBI taxonomy): domain Eukaryota; kingdom Metazoa; phylum Arthropoda; class Collembola; order Entomobryomorpha; family Entomobryidae; genus Entomobrya; species Entomobrya cf. arborea Gr-Col-00668. The sequence goes on from JAQIWN010000950.1 coordinate 4,324, forward strand.
GTCATTACCATTTTTACTAAAAATACATTGTTATGCTATACAGTAATATTTAGTAAAGATAGACAGGTCTCACTCTCAAATTACACTGCAATATATATTTTTTTTAAACATTTTTATAAGCTTTTCTGTTTCAGCTGGAAATACAGTTTAAAAATTCATTTTTAAGTCTAGGATGGATTATGGTAAACTCGAAAAGTATTTAGATAATGCAATTTTTTTTTACACTGCAGTTTTTTTAAAAGTAGAATAAGAATATAGATGTTTCTTGATCACTAATTTGTTAAGTTTACATTTTGAAGGGTTATATTTATTTATCAATAGTATTGTTTAAATTTAATCAGTTGTAGAAAACATTCACATGCAATTACACAGTCAATTTTGTAAAAACTTTCTTTCATCTTAAAAAGCTTATCTTTATTCCCCAGTTTTATCAATATTATCATCAACTTTCGCTTTCTCCGCAAGTTTTCGAGCTCTAGCAGAATATATGGCATTGACAACATTATCTAAATAATTATTTTTTCTTAAAAGTCAAGCTTTCTCTGGAGGGATATCCGTCGACTTTACTACCTCACTTGAATTTTTAATACTAATATCAGTGGAATCTTTACTATTTTCATTGTGACTTCCCGATTTACTAGCTAATTCCTTATTTTCATTTACTCTTGTAAAATTCACAGCTTCAAATTTACTAGAAGATGTACCCTGCTTTTCAGACGATGATGAAGGTAAGCTATTATTATTTTGTTTCTGTTCTTTTTGGGCTTCGATTTCCATATCTGTTGGTTCTGGAGCTGACCATCTTCGTTTCTTTGGACTTGGTGGTCTCATATCATTGCTGGTGACATGGTCAACATCAATAGTTTTACTTCTTCCGACAATCCCAAAGGGAGCAGGGGAATTTGATTTACGTTTGTATGACGAAGACGAAGCACTTGCTGGTACCAACGATAATGATGTATTTTTGTTGGAATCTTGAGTAGCAGAATTGCTATTTTCAGTAGGCCGGGTTTTAGTAACTGACAAGTCCATTTCTTTCTCTGTAGAATTATCTATTTCCATTACTGACGATGAAGAAGATGAAGGAGGCGACAATATTTTTTCCGTCTGTCGAATAATCGGAGTCACTTGGTTATTTATTCCAGAAGCAGCTTCGACATTTGCCATTGTTCCTGATGATGCGGTTAAAGTTACTGCTGCTCCAATAACGGCTGGTGCCGTTGTTGCAGTTGGCGTTGACGGTCCACTAACAAGCTTTCTAGCAGCAGCGGCATTCATTCTAATTCCACCTCTTTGGCTTTGTGCCTGATGGCTACTCTTGAGAATACTCGTGGTCGAGGCATTTCGAGACTTGGCATATGTTCCGTATGGACGAGCGGCTCCTGACTTGTTGGCTTTACCACCTCGGCCCCCTGAGGTTGATGATGTGCTGTTGGTTTGGGCTCTGCTGACATGTCTTGTCAAAGTTATACAAATGTCACCAACAGCAAGGGTTGAGCATGGGAGTTGGAGCAATTTCTCTGTCAGTTTTGGTGAGGATGATGACCAGCCTCGGCCACGGATAAAGAATGGTTGTTCGGGAGAGGCTTCCACTACAACCTAAAATAGAATACAAAAAAGAAAGAAAATGAAACAAATGTTTAATTCATAGTCATGTTGAATGACTTCATTTCACACCCACGCAATATGTATTCAATTATTTTTAGCTGATAGCCATTCGCAAATAATTTCATACAAAGATAATCGAATTCAGAAAACACGTTTACTAGTATTTTTAAAGTGTCACAACCAAACCGAAAATTAGAAATAAAATTATATGCCTTAAGCACTTGTGTATCATAACATGTAATTACGATATCAGAAAAAAGTGTCGGTAACAAAATTCCAAATATAATTACTACTTGTTGATGTTTTCATATTTTACAATCCGCAATGAATGAACTTTCAAGTTTCATTTGAAAGTTCGAGAAGGTTAGAAAAAATCTGATAAAATTGAATAAACTCATGGCAAAAGTTCAACATGTATGTGTACAAAATGGCTTGCCAATTCCCCCTCTTAATGCCATTGTACAAGCCAATTATAGTATTTTTCATATGCTATATTCACCCGGCGTCGGCTAAGCATCATATACCCCCATATGTTTTATGTATGGTAGTATATGATGCTTAGCACGACGCCGGGTGAATATAGCATATGAAAAATATAATACATCAATATTATGCAACACCTAGTCACTTTCACCTTGAATTTCCATTCATTAGATGTCAGGTAAGTAAACTTTCCCAAGCGTATTTGTATAACACTGCGTACATCATATCATAAAAGCCAATAACCACACTGAAGTTCATGAATAAACCTCTTTCACAATTTGGAAACAAGATTAGTGAGAAGTGCTTTCTCCATGATATTTTTATGCCATGCCACAAGAGACATTTTGAATATACACATTAGCAGACATACACATTACACATGTGGCCACACAAACAAGAAACTTTCCATTGAATACAAAGTATCAATACTTGGTAACCTTCACCCGTAACTCAGTCCACACTGTCTTCTTTTTTACAACCTATCTTTATACCTTTTTCCTTTGAAAACTACTCAAAAATGAAAAAATCAAAGGAGATCTAAGAAACCAAAAAGTCTTATGTCACACCGTCGTATGAAAATGAAAACATCAAAGTCACCAAGAGCATCCTGCTGAGAAATTATTACTACGACCGTTTTCACTGCTTCCCTCTCTTTCTCTCTTGAGTGTATAAAGAATTTCTTGTCATGTTTCTCATTCTCCTCTATCTGTAGTTGACATACAAGCCAGGTATCGACTACTTCTGCTGTTACAGGTTGATACATGGAATTTTACACACTTTAATTTTTTACAAATTGTAACCTTATTATGAAACCCATTCGGAGAAATGATGCTGATTGTGTAAAACATTTTTGAGCACTTGTGTATTTAACTCTGCTTGGTGACATTTGAAACGCCACTGGTGGCGGCGCACTAACAAGAACAGGTCAGGTTGCCTTCTTTGTATTTATAATCCAATTCTGTTGAATACATTGACTTGATACAAGTGACATTTTTGTGACAACTTTGTAATAACCTGGGGAAATCCGTCCGTTCAAATGCAAGCACACTTTGTTTCCTCCGAATAACCAGGACATAAATAATAAAGCTGTTTACAATTCTCCATATAATATAAACATAAGTTGTTTCACTGTTCACGTGATATTTATTTCAAAAACAAATTGATCAGCTTCTTAGTAACTTCAATACTACTTTTTTTTTCTTTTAATTTTTTTGGAATATTTTTCTTCTCTTATGTCTGCAGTTGAGCTATTTCGATTACTTTTTTGATAACAAATTTAGCAAATACTTTCATTTTTTTCTGGGATAAACAAAACTGCTGAGTTCTTTAAACAAAAAAAAAACTTGATCTTGTTTACAAACCATTTTTCCAAGAACTTTTTATACGAGACTACTTGACTTTGTTTGACATGTATTAGAAAATATGCTCTGATGATACAATGAAACAAAAAAATCTTGTTTTGGTTACAATTTTAGTATTAATACCTGCTTGTTATATGGTCAATGAATCATTTTGTTGGACAGAGTAGCATGAACTTACAAACAACTTTGTACGTATACTCTTTTTTGTACCAAATACAATTTTTTACTACTACGATTGCCGATGCGGTAAGATTTTTATCTTTAAAAAAGCTGTTTAAAATTCTCTCAACGCCACATCAACAACAACCACGTAAATATAAAAATCAATATATTTTTATTTGAATGTGTGATTACGAATGAAATGAAGAAGGGGTGGTGAAAGGAAATATTTTTTTTTAAAATCCTTTATGTTAAATAGATACATAATCTCGCCTGTCAGCAACGAAAAAAAAAGTTTTCTAGGCGTTGCTTTGTATTTTCTTCAATTGTTTAGCTTTTTTTGGAATGTAGATTACCCGCAATTAAAAAATAGCCTTAGGTATTTTTAATCGATTGTCAGGTCAGTAGTTAAAACTAATTTGATTTTCTACACAGACAGACTTATCTCACGTGAATGAAAACCCATAAACTTTACAATAATTTTTCCCTTTCGGCACAAGAAAAAAATGAATTGAATTAATTGTACATATTTTTGAAGAACAATTAATACATATACCTGATTAAAACAAAAATGTTGTCGGTATATAATACATTAAATGTACTTTATAAACTTTTTTCTTATTGAATGCTTTATTTGATAAAATTCCTTGAAGCTAAACACCTTTTTTGCTCTTGGTACTTGACAATGAGAAATGTGAAATGTTACATCGGTAGGTACAAAGTACGTAAATCCTTTCTTTTGGTTTTAGTAAGATTGGCAGGTGTGCTGCATCTTTACTCGTAAAAAATTCTAAATGACTTGTTATTGACAAAGATGTCTTGCAGTGCCAGAAGTGCTACCTGTTTTAATTGTAAAATTAAGACTTGCTTTTGTATCTCTCTTGATTCTCTTAAGATAAGTTGATCATTTAAGATGATCTCTGGGAGTCAGTTCATTTCGAATCATTTCATGTAAGAGGCGCAGTCGGTTTCATTTATTTTTCGGAATTTTGGTCGGTAGCCAAATGATCACTTACGATGAAATATAAAAATGACCAAAATGAGTAATGTATACTGACTGATAAAAAAACAGAGCCAAAACCAAGAAGCCATCATTGGGAAAGTCAAGGCATGAGACAAATCTCAAATGCTGAAATGAAACATTTAACGATTTCAGATGATTTTGTATGAATTTATAAAACTGGTTAATTAATTATGCTTCGTTTAGAATATACCCTCTGCATAATTTGTTATAAATTATAAATTTTATTTTAATTTTTAGTTTACTTTTGATGCATATTGTAATATGTTAACGGCAAAAACACTCATTCCAAGCTTTTAAAAAATGTTGTCTTCGAAAGATGAAGAATGTTCGAAAGTCCATTGTGGAAACTAACAAAGAATAAACCGCGAATTTTTCAACGACAATTTCGGGAAATAGCTTCTCGAACTCGACTTGATCTGTCTTTTAAAAATTGTAAAAACATATTCACGCAAAAATTCTACGATTGTTCAAAATGTGCACCAATCATGATCCTTAACATCTTAATATATCATTAATGAAGCATTCATTAGCATTTCCAGTGAAAAGATGACCAACCAGTCAACCTTTTACCTAGCACGACCTCAAAATCTCAACAAGGTCAGTAAAAAGATTGCTGCCTATTTCATATGATCTTTTAATCTGTGATGCTACCATCTATCAACATTAACGATGTCCGTCCACTGTCCACTAAATTGTATATGTGTTTTACTAATCATGAGATCATCATTCATACCTACAAAAACTATGCATCCATTTTACAAAAGGCCAAGTTAAACATAAGAAGATGAAATATACGTGCATCTTCATGCTCATAAAGTTTTATTTGCTGCAGCTTACATACTTTGTCGATGTTGACGATGAGATATGTAGGGTTGACGATTTTATCAAGATCAAGTTCACATTTCTCGAAAGCATGCAACATTGATTTTCATTCCAGAAAAGCAACAGTTCAAGTAAACATATTACTTCACACTTCCTAGTGATGAGCTACAGATGAATCTAACAAGACTACATTCGTGATCATCTCATTTTTTGCCATAATTATAAAAAAATCTTTAAACACGCCAATGTTGTGAGCTCAACCAGAACCAATTGAGCACGTGCATCTTGTAATTATGAAATTGCTGTACTTTGTACATCTTATATTATGTTAAGTATATATGTATGTATTAAATTACATCAAACCTCTTTAAGTCTTCAGAAGTTCCAAAGGTGAGAATTGATGACTGGTAAATGTACTAATAAAATTAGTGATGCAAGGTTTATTACTGATAATGATAGCTAATCCAGTTTCTGGTCAAAGAAGCTATGTACACGTTTCATAGGTCACGATTTTAATTCAGGAAATTATGAGGAAATTTTAATTAAGTCTCTGTTATCGTTATCAATATTGCAAGCCCAAAGTACAATCATTATCAGTTCATCGATCGGACCAACACTTTTAAATATATCCGTGTACGGACAATCGTACGCGTAATGAAATGTTATTCGTTTTGGCAAGAAAAGCTAAAAAAAATTGTACTTCATGAAAACAAAAATTGATGCCAAGTTTATAATAAATAATCAATTTTTTCCCAATGTTCCTCTTATTTTCAGTTTTCTCTTGGCACCAAACAATATTAATCTCAAAAACAATTATGACCTCTGTAATATTTTTTTTCTCCAGGGATTATCAATATTACCGAGCATAATGATAGGGTTGATCGGTATCCTTTTACCAAACGCCAAATTAAAACGAGATAATTACTCAGGTGAAAAGCGGCTACAAAACAGCATACAAATTGCGTGAAAAGCTATCTGTAAATATGGTGTGTGAAACAAATTACGGTTTTGTTCACACAATTTCTATCATTCTCCATATCAGTTTTCACCTGAAAACGATTATTTCGTCCAGTCCAGAAATACGTAACCGAAATTGGATTGAAATGTTTTCTCCATTATATTTCGTATTTTCTAAAAAATCTTTTTTGGTATTCTAAAAATTTGCACGCAATACTCAATGAAAGGACTATCTCAATGACATAAATACACACAGTTTTGCTAAAACTACATCTTAAATCACTAATTATTCAAATGATTTCCACATAACCATTTTCAGCTATTAAACCCTCTGTCGAACCATACTTTACACATGTTATACAATGTTTTTTTGCCACAAACCGGCTTTCCAAGCCAAGTAGCAAATTATCTTTTAAAAAAGGATACCGCAAAATCTTCCATAAAAAATGTTACTAACAAACACAAATTTGCTTTCTTAAATATCAGAATGTAAATGAGGATTTAAGGAGCATCTCAATATCCTTCAGCTGCAGGAATCAAGACTCCATTAAAAACTCAAACAACCAGTCTACAAGATGATATAATAATCACCACCACATCATGTTACATTTCACATCACGATTGCTGTTTTTTCTGTCTAGAAGCAACAAATACTATTTCTTATTGTTTTTCCATAAAAATAATCATCACATGGCCAATGAACAACAAAGGGTGCATATACATTTCAGCCTGTAACAGAAAAACAGGACAGGTATCTGTAAGTAAGTACACTGTTTGTACTGGTGTGTAAAAAGTCTGACGTGTGTAAAAATATTTTTTAGCATTCAAAAATTGGTTATCCTTTTAGAAGGTACGTTTGTGCAGTCGAGTCTGTTTGTCCGTAAATAAGAAGAGAAGAAGATGATGATTAGCATTTTGATTGCCGGTTTTCAATCTCGTATTACTTATTACGAAAAGATGATAGTGGTAATGGTAATGATGATGATGATGACGATATAAAAAATAGGTATAAAGGATGTAGATGTAACCAAAAAAAAAAAAGGATGAGTAGAACGAAAACATTTACGAAAAAAATGCAAATGGGTAATAATACGTAGGGTACATATGAATACGTAATACTACTATGACGTGTTTCTTTAAAAAAATATCTATTATCGTAGTATCTTTTGTTCGTCTCGTCGTAGTAAAAATCTGATCTTGTCTTGGTCATGGCCGTTGGTTAATTTTCTTAGAAGGCTTGTCGTGTTCTTCGAAATAACTCCAAGTTATCATCATCTTCTCATCATTTTTTTAGGAGTTCCTTATATACATGCTTATATGGGAAAATTAATGGTTAGAGGAGTTGAGAGACAAGCCCAGACCTTGGTTAAGTTAGTTTCAAGTACGCAATGTCAAGATTATCATATTGTACCACATGTAAACTTTCCCCTTAAGATAGAAAAAAAAAATCATATCGTGTCAAAAGATTTACAATTTTTTAGGTATGTACCTAAATACATTTAGCTACAAATAAGGCAAAACGATTATATATACATGCTCGTGTGTGAAAAAAATATACTGTGAATTTTCCAGGAAAAATATATTTCCATTTGTCTGAAACACCTGAAACGTGAATGAAAATGAAAGTTTTTAATTACTACCTAGTAATTATATCTAGATAACCATTTCTAAAAGGCCTATCAACAACACTCGTCTATTTTAAACAAGAAAATTCTTTAGATTTAATAGTACCAGATATTTTTTGTAAAGAGAAAATGTTAAAATGTAATTAATTATGCATGCTAGCAAGTCATTTATTTATGTATATTCCCGCAACTCACTCACTATCAGCTCAGTACTCGCTCAGGCTCAGCATTTTAACTTTTTCCGATGACTTGTATAATATTTCTCACTATTCATATAACATACATACTTTATTCATTAACAATTTTTTTTCGAAGTTCCCTATAAAAATACTGGAGAGAAGAACAAAGCATCTCTTTGATGAATGAATTAAAAAATGTGAAAAACTTGACTTGAGCCTTAAGTAACTTATCTTGTGAGAAAATCTGAGCATACATCAAAAAACATCAATACTACGCAAAGATGGGAAACACCTACAACCGCCGCGTCCGCCGCCGTTGATAATGGTATAAAAATGCCAATATAATAGGTTGTATCTAGGTATCTGTACTACATCAAACTTCAATCATCGTCAAATGTAAAAATCACTGGTACGTAAAAAGAAATTCTGTGAATTTTTATATAAGATTTAGATACCTGTATGCCATAAGTTATAAAGTATGAATGTATATTATGGAGAAACCAGTTTTCTCAGATAAATTATTAAAAAATCATGTGAGTTGTAAGTTGAGTCAGTTGATGAGTGATAGGAAAAGGGTGGGTAAAGCATGTACTATTACGCTTTTTGCTTTAACAAAAACACACAAACAAATACAATTACCTGAGCACATACATTCATATAAGTAATCTCAGGAAAAATATGAAACTCTTTTGCATAGAAGAAGCAATTGTACAAATATAAATGATTGTTATCCGTTTGCATTTTTTAATCAGATCGCATCAAACTTTTAGTCGTTAGTTGTTGGGTTGTATTGTATTGTAAGTTGTAGTTGTAGGTGTGGGTAATAAAAAAGAGTCAGAGAAGTTGGAGTCAGTCTAGATTGAAAATTAAAAATGCATAATACCAGACCAGAATCGTGATGTTGATGATAATTTAACATGATGAATTAAAGTATACTGTGTAATCAGAATCACGTAGTAATTTTATTTCTCCACTATCTAAAATGGACACACTCAAGTTCACTCACGTCAACCAAAGTCAGATAATGAACTGGTACTGGATTTTTTTTTAATTTCTCTGAGTGTTGACTGTTGAATGAACTTTTTCATTTGAATTTCATTGGAAATTCCTTTCTAATAACCTTTGGATCTAGTTTTCTAACCGAACGAATAGCATAAAAATCTTGCGAAAAAAATAAGCTTCTTTCTATTAAGTTCAATTTAAGCTCTTTTCAACTGTTAATATATTTCAGAAAAAGGTGACATGCGACATTAATCTCAAATTGCAAATGCATAATTTCGTAAAAAGCACGTGTTTCAAAACAATCGTGATCATGATAGTATTTTGCAATATCAAGTCAAAATGACAAGATACAAAATTTATGCTAGTTAAAATTGCATTACGATGATCAGATGAGAAGATGACTCATCAGATTTGGAATTTTTGTAGAGATTACCGCATACCTACAAAATGTCAGTGTACTACTTTAATATTTACATTCAACCAATTTTATTAACTATAGATTAAAGATTAAACAAAGGTGGTTTGCTACACGGATTCATACATGTGTGTAGTGGCATTCGTCATCACATCTCTCTCATCATCAAATTAACGAACACGCACGCAAGTCAAGTTGCATTTTTTACAAGGATATGGCGTGCATAGCTGCAAGATATAAAATTAATCTGGTTTTTCGTCCTCTACTCCTCTGTGGTGTGTGGTGGCGTGGCCTGGTATTTTCAAGTGATTGAATATTTTTCAAGTAACATATTTCCTATAAAGCAGATGTTCAACACTGATTGTGATTTGATTTCACAATCACAATGCAATAGTCACCCTCTGAATGTCAATGTCATCATGTCATTTTTACTAGCATGATGAACTATTTATTCAACTAACTTACATAAAAAGTTCAATACTACCGTCAACCTGAACCTGACAAACAAAAAGCTGTTGTATTGCATCTGTCGTTTTCGTTCTCTGTTACCTCGTTTTTATCTATCTACCTGGTTTGCATAAAATAATTACGGTCTCAGCAGCGGTCATCATCGTCATATTATAATCTGGGGGCACATAAAAAGCGATGACGGAATAAAACTTCTATTTAACCTGTCTCCTTTATAAACTTTGTATGCCAAATTATAGTGAAAAAATATAGCTTTGCATACAATTTTTATCACATCTTATCATCTTAATGGTTACTTTTGTGTGTGTGGTTGCTACTACTCTACCTAACCAACCAAACTGTCAATTATACTTTGAAATCTTTAGCTTACAGCTTTACTTGCACGAAAAAGTTGTAAAAAAGAGATGCCCTCAGCTTACTCAGTCCTGCTGCCACTGTTGCAATTCCATAAAAATTACACTCGTTTTTGGCAATGCCATGCAATGCCATACAGGTTAATTGGGGTATTTACCTGGGAAAGAAAAAAACACCTGTTTCATGACTGGACATTCACCGCCAATAAAAAAGGCAAAGAGAGGAGAAAAAAAATATGAAACTTGAGACTTCAGATGTCTGAAAAAATGTCAATTCGGATTCGATTCTAGTCTCACCTCTGCTTAGAAAATCTTGACACGTAAACGTAAATATTATTACGCTGTATGTCGTAAATACCTTAAAAAATTGTGTGGCAATAATAATTCGGCAGTAAACAGAATTTTTTACTACACAACAACAACTTGTATTTCTCTTTTTCGGATGGATGATGTTATTTTCCTCCGTACAGACACTGAGACACCGAAAACAAGTCAAGTCAACAGAGAATTTTAAGCTTCATTCCATTCCACTCGATCATGCGTTTTTTGTAGTGTACCCAATTTTTTACGACTTTTCCTCGTATACATTTTTTAAAGTTATGAAGAAAAAACCATAAAAGCTTTAACAAAATATTTGTAAGGATTGGAGGAGTGAGGATGGATATATTTGCTGATGCTTGTTGAAATGTGATTTGATTTTTTGCAGACAAGTCAAAATCAACAAGGCAGAGAGATGATGTGGAATGTTCATCTCAATCTCTTTTCTTTCTGTTTATTCTCCTAAAGACCCGACGACATGACGCGGCCGGCGCAACGAAGCGTGTGCTACGTTTTTTTGTTATTTCAATGTTTTCCTTTTTATCGCCATCATGATCATGATGATGATCATCATGCCTTCTTCTTGAACACCGAAACAATAGTTGTTTTTCAGCCGAACAAACAAAATATATAAACAACTGATTAAAATATTAAATTCAAAACAAGCAAACAACAAAAGTATGGGTTACACACACGTGAAATTATTATGGCTTCACTTGACACAGTATATATCATATAGCACATAAATTCAAATTCTTTAAAAAATTCTAGAATAATAACATAACCCTTTCTTAAACTTATGCAATGCACTGATTTCGTGATGATTACAAAGACGACGGGATAAAATGTTATTGTGTTTCAAGTTGCGCTGCGCTCTTTCTGTTGTGGTTGAACCTTTCTGCACGCAATTCTCTCACCAAAAAAATCGGCATCCTTGAAAAAATCTCCGTCGTAAAAAAATGTGCTTAGTCATGTCTAGAGTTTAGGTTACAGGATTAAGTGAATCTGACTGGATTTGGATTTAGAGGGATTAATAGTAAGAAGGGTGAAGGGTGGTGTCGGCGAATTCTCGATTCAAGTAGAAAGAGAGTCAAGTCAACACTTGTGCAGAATTCATCAACCTTTTTGCAGTCAATCTAAATATGTAGCTTTGTAAACTTTTTTCGAAATACAGGATTTTCGTACAACAGCTCATATTACGTAACCAACTGGAAGTAATAAAATTTCTAATAATAAAATTGGCTGAGAGATTTCGAGAATTCTTACAAATGTTAAAGATTTGAAAGTATAAAAATGAAGTAAGCCCTTTACACGGGAATTTGTTTTGAGCAAATATTTGCACATATTTTATCGCAGCTTTTAAAACATAGCATGTAATGTAATACCCAGAAGGTTTAATTAAAATCTAAAAACTACATTTTAATAAATTAGATATAGAGTTAAATTACCCTGAACCACATAAAAACCCGACCGACAACCTACCCCAATTTCAATGACGTCACAAATCATATCTGGCTGCTTCATTTCCTGAAGTATAAAACTTGTACTCTATAAACTTTTCCAAAATGTATGCTAACGGTTTTATTTTCCTTAAATCAAATGATGATGGATGAAGTAGGGTTATCTTTGTTTTCTTATCTGGCTCCATCGTTATGGTCTACTCTAAACTCAGCGTGATGTCTACTAACTGTAAATTCTGCTGTGAGGAAGGTTAGTTATAGGACCAAAAAACTACTCAACCAACTCAATAATAAAATATTTCAAGTTTAATAAATTTATAACATTTTCGCAGTAAAATCTGGCTATGAAATTCATAATGTTTATATAGTGCGCATATTTTTCCCTTATACTATCAAGACTCACCTAAAACATAATAATATGATGAATAGTTTTATAAGGAAACATTGTGATTGTGAATACTATGTCCATAGATGTTATAAACGCCCACCACCAACCAAAAAATAAAAATACGCACTCCTCTGGTGTCAGATCTAAATCTTTTTTACTATACGATGCTATTACACGTTTTTTATTACGTTTATCCTGATGGATTCCATGCATGAATGAAAAAGAAGGCGTGTTATAATCCACACGGTACGTGTGACAAATATGAATAAAAAACGCAAAAACTCAATTTCAGCCTTGAAATTTAATAAACAATAAATTACTTTTTATCAAAAAAGATAAAATATAAAAATAAAAACGTTAGCCCATTCATGGAAATATAACAATCACAAAAGTTTAAAACAAAACACAAATTTTCTTCCGTTCCATTGCAAATTTTTAATCAAAGTCGCATCATCCCTTTAATTTATGGTTTTCTACCAGAATGGAAAATGCTCCCATAAACATTTTTTTTTTGCATGAAAACCAAAACCAACCGCAACACAAACATGCACATTCCTCTTTGTACTTTATGTCATTTAAATATTTAAAAAAATACTTGATTTCACATTCAAAAAAATAAAATAAATTCGCTTGCCAAAACGGTAGGTGTACATTTGGCACTGTTTACCTGATACATCCATTTTAAGACGTTTGTACACCTTATCATCATAATATCCTCGTAATCTCAATTCTCCACTTCACGGCAATATTATGACAGGTGATATGATAAACATCCTCTACCTTCTTCTTTCGCATTTTTACAACTACTTGATTTATATCACATTACAAACTATTTTTTTCCTAAAAATCATTAGCTGAATACCTAAATTATGATTTGATATTTGATACTCCACAAAATGCATACCAACATCGTAGCCAACCCTAGATCGTTTTTTAAGACAGATGAATACTTACGGAGAACATCTCCTTTTACAGCGATTTTCAACAAAAAAAAGTTCACTTTACAAGTACAACGTATGTACAAGTATCATTCATAAATTGTGCTAATAAATCATTTTTCTTTTGAGGCTGTCTTTAGCCTTGCATGCCTGCTGGTGCAATGTTATGACCATACCATACATATTTACACTTTATGTATCATTCTTCATAAATGAACAATGAAACGTGACATCCAGGTATGCACAAACAACCATTTATAATTCATATAACTAACTATGCAGTGCAGTAATGTTATAGGGTCCAGAGAAATTTTTACTGCAAAAGCAAAAAAAAAGTTAGCTGAGTGGGAAAAATGTAACTTATTTTGGCATGGCATGACATGAATTTCAGCCTACCTTTCCATCATGTACCATGTTCCCACCACCAAACCAACAGCACAAAATAATAGGTCGTTAAATTTGGCTGACTGTTACATAAACAAAAACAGAATTCGCAATTAAGACTATAATAAGAAGCAAAAGATTCTTTGCTGTAGACATAAAACTATTCAACATAATCCATCATGCATGCTCTTATAATTATGAGGTATGCAAGACAAGGAGAGCGCGTGTGTGTAAGTAAATATGGCACACGAAAAATGTCGTATCAAATTATGTTTTTCAGTTTACTCTCTTTACGCTACTATACGTACGTGGTAGTTGTAAGTTGCCAGTTAGAAAATAAAAGTATAATTTACAATAGCCTGCTGGACACCTTAGGCCACAGCAACAGCCAAACCACAACGTAAAAACGCAACAATAAAAAAACAGCTCTGCTTTTTTTTAGTAAAATAGAATCCTTTTACGTTTTTTACACACACCAGTAACCACTCAAACAATACAACTTGTCCAAAGAAGAGAAAAACATGCAACAAGCATCAGCAGAGCAACAGTCTGTCAAGTCAAAGAAGAAGACGATAAAAAGGTTGAAGAATAATATACAAGTTTTCTATTTGTATAACACTTTCCATTTTTTATAGTTTCAGTAGTAAATAGCGATGCGATTTGATATAGTGCATGTTTATAGGTTCCTGTGATATAAAAACCAACATTTTATTTACTACAAGACACATTCTTCTACACACAACATGAAAAATGACTATTGACTTTTCTTGTTCATTTTTGCTCAGCTCAATTCAGTCAGAGTCACAGGATGACCCTGAACTCTCTTTCTCCTTTGCACATTGTGCTCACATTTGCTAAATTAGTATGTTGATGAGATGATGTGTACACTATATATTTATGGTATCAACTTTTGTATTGTGGTTCACTTTTTATTCATCTATAAATGCAATATACAATGTATAAGATGCATGCAACATGCACAGTCATAGTCATGTCATGAATAAAAAGGAAAAAAATACTATACTTTAGTATTACTACTACTACCTTATTTACAAGAAGATGCAAACATGATCAAGTGATCACGTTTCTTAATAAAAATTGAAATGAGATGGTTGATGATGAGGAATCACTCTGTGAAGTGATTGTTGTGCTGCTGAAAAGTGGTGTGGTTTATAAGTTGTGACCATATAAAGCTTACAAACAGATCAGTGTTCACAATACACTGCAAAAAAAAAAATACAAATATCTGTGAAGTCAATTAAGATGAAAGAGGAGAGCCTTTAACGTTATTATTATGTAAATAGTTTACGTAGGAATGAGGGAAGATCTGCATGTGAGCTGAGCATGAGAATGAGACTCATGTCATGATGATGATATGCTCATGATCTATGAGGTAATCTAAGCTTATTCTGTTCACATTTAAAAAAACAATTTCATTTATGGTTTATCAATCATCAACCGGATTTCCAGGACAAAATGCTTGACAGGACTGGGATAATACTTTGTTTACCACTTTACACTCACCGGTTTCAGGAATATCTCGTATGAGTTTGTCTGTGATATACTGATTGGAAATTAAAGGCTAGTCAGAGATTCTTGTTATGGTAGTCGCTTCACTCGTGAAATCATTCGTGCAAAAAAAACCGCAACAACAGAATAAATTATTTTTGGTGACTAGTGAGGAGTGAGCACGCATTGTTGTTAATTGTAAACGATTAGCCTCGAAAATAAACAACTAAATTGTGTCTAAAAAGTTTTGTTCATTCAAGTTGCACTTTGTGCACACAAAACTAACTTAATCAATTTAACTGACCATGATAACATTTTTTTTAAACTGAACTTATTAGAATATACATGCATACCACACCACCTCTCAATCAACCACATCACTTTGAACAAAGATGATGATGGAAGTTTTTATAAGAAAGGCTATCAAGCTTGTATTTCATTTTAATTTTTTTCTGAGTGATTAATTAACAGAATGATCCTACTCTCTCGACTACTCTACTAGAAAAAGAAAAAGGGTTTATGTATTATATTTAGGTACGATCAATAATAATTTGCGGTTAATAATGACCAAGCAATTTATTTATGCAGCCAATTAAAAAATTTTGGCCATGCCTTGCCCTTTCCATTTCATTTGATGATTTGACATGCTAGATAGAATATTATGCCATAAATTGGCCCCATCAGCAAAAAAAGTCATCCACACATTTAAGCTGCAAATTGAAAACAAAATTACATATTTGCATAATCTTCATTAAATGAGATATGGAGTATATGGATATAGAGTTTCGATTTCATTTCATAATAATAATTTGTTATAAATATTTAAAAGGGTTAAGAGAATTCATATACTGTATCGAGTGTTCTATAAGTAAATTACACGACACCATCGGCGGTAATGCGATTTATGGTGTGTTCGATATAATTATGCTAAACATCATCAACTATTTTGTGAGAAGTTGATTAACGAAGAAAAATATTTTGAGTAACAATAACAGCAAGAGATACATATATGACCCACTAATTTCATTCACTGCACTACTGCCCCTGACATTTTGACATTGATATTTTTGCACAAAAATACAAAATGATTTGACTATCCAAATTACTTACGTCAAAATCCTTTGAAAAATTGCAAAAGTCAGCGTAAAAATTGTTTTTCAAGACATTTTACAAGTTTATATCTCCAAATCAAAGACATGTGTACCCAGAAATATTTTTTTCTTCCTTTCTTCAAAATGCATATCTCCTGTCATGTCTGATGGAAAATTTAACCAATAAATTGACTGGAAGCAACTTTACCATAATTTACAAACGATAAGATTATAAAACTGAGAATGAGTTGCGACTGCGAGTGAGAAGACACAATTACAGCCCAATAGCAAAAACAGCAGACTGTTTTGTCTTTGACGCTGATGCTCTGACTCCGCTGACCAACCTTTTTGGAATTTTTGCGAAAATCTCATAAATTATATCCTTTTTTCTACTAAAACATCAAATAAGGTTGTTGTTGTTGTGATACGAAAGATTTAATGGATGCAAAAAAGAGAAGAATTTCTTCTACATTCCATTCTACTTTATTGAAATAATGTACTCCGTTGTGTGATGTGTAGACTTTTGTTACATGCCTATAACAGTAACAGTAACACAACAAACTCTCCAACAAATGCTTTACATTTTGCCATATTTTCGTTTAAAAAACGACAGGCCAGAATAAAGAAAAAAGGCAGTGGAAAGTGGAATTGCTAATGTACAAAGAGGTACTTCACGATAATCATTACGCCACGTCTAAATGACCTGAAAATATACTGAAAATCAAAGGATTTATAGAAACGACAGATTTTGGCTACATATTTTTTGTTCAATGACAGATTCCAAGAAATTTTGCCCAAAAATCATACAATCTGTAAATTTAATAGTACACATATCTCTGCTAATGTGTGGTATCTGCATGTCTGTATTACTTAAATGATATGGTAAGGTGATGATCAAGATCATCCCAATCATCATCGTCTTCTATCACCATCCTTTTAAAACGAAGTGTTAGTAGTGTAGTAGTTTAACCCTTTTTTACTACTACAACTACCACGCAAAAGACCACTGCACCTTGCCTTGTACGTGGTTTGACGGCAGGTAGGTATATAGAGACATGCAGGCACGCATGCATGGCATCATGGGATGCATGATAGTAAAGTAAACTACGAACAACGTCAAATTTGTTATCATCATTATCACGAAAGAAGACGACAGCGACGGACGGACTCCTCTGAAGTGACCAGTTAAAGTTGGCTTTTTGTGGCTACATCCGTGTACATTAACATAAATTAAGAAAATGGATAATATACATACATAATGCATAAAATTATTTGTACAAAAAAATCAACGTTTTGAATGAATGAATAATCAGCTCACTCACTGTAATAATATTAAAATTTCATGCACACTCACACACACGGACAGACACAGACACATGGTCAAGTCAACCAACCAATTCAATTGTTATTTTGATGATGGTGGTAATAATAATGTGGCATGTGGATTTTTTAAGCGATGTTTTATGCTTTAATCATTTTTGCATAATTCACCATATCACTCTTCTGCTCTTTGGGATGTATAATGATTATGTACACTTTTTTTCTTACAAGCTACATGGTAGAGTGGATATGCAACAAGTTGCCATTTTTTGGTTACATAAAAAATAAGCTTTTTTAGACTGGGACTGGACAACGGGTTAGCACATAAAGCTTTTTTTAAAGTTATATATGTTGTGTACTTAAAAAACCAGGAGACCAGAGCAGACCACCTCCTAAATCTTAGTCTTGTTGAGTGTTGTGATATCATTAAATTTAATTGCTTTTATGTTTGATGTTTGCAACTTTGCAAGTAACACAACACATTTTTTTCACCGTTTTTTTTGACTAGCCAGTCAGAGAGCCAGCAGAGAGTACATAACAAACTATGTGTGTATATCCGTGTTGCATGTGTCAAAGTGTTAAAAACCTGCCTCATTTTTCATTCCTTTCATTGCTTTTATGTAGTTTGTGCGATGTTGTGCACTGTGCAGTTGAAGTAAAATAAAATAAAAAATGAAATGAAAATCATCTCTCTTCTCAAAGAGCCATAAAATGTTACCTTGTTCAGTTTATATTCAAATTACCCAAGGCCATTTGCAAAAATATGGATATGCTAAATGTCTTGTGTGGCTTGACTGTGGAGTAGAATGGCATACGCGTTCTTTTGGCTATGTTCTATGGATTACTCTACAAGTTACTCAAGAGAAAAAGATAATCATATGAAAAATGAAGATGATTATAAAGATGATGATGACGCAGAGTATAGAGTACATTGATGGGAGACCCCTGCCCAAAAAAACACAATATCATATCAAACTCATAATATCATCATGTTGATGATTTTATAGTGAAAAGAAGGACTGGCTTTAGAAAGCCATAGAAGGAAAATCCAAACAATCATAACATATTTATGTGTTGTGTACATAATAAAATGCAAGATTAGAGCAGAGCAAAATCATGCATCTTATTTGTTGTAGAGAGTACAGCAATATTAAGATTTAAATTAAATGAAAACTTAATGTATTTATGTTTATGTGCATAAAAAAATGCAAAGTTGTTTTTTTTTATCCATAATTCTAATAAGATGAACATGATCACAAAACGATAAAAAATGAATATACATATAAAACAATATGACAAAACTAATACCACAAGAGAACTATTTGGCAGTATTATCGTCATCAAATCAGTGATTGATGATTTAATTTGTACACATATTTTTTATGTGCATACGATTTTTTGGCTTGTCATCTGATAAAAAGCTAGTGAGATGAGATGAACTGCTTTTCAACTATCAAATAAACCTGTACAAGTTTCTCGTAACTAAAAATCAATGTTTTTTTTATAAAAGAGGTGCAACTCATTAAATCAAACTAATATCAATGACCATAACACTGATAACCATATTAAGAGTCCCTTGACATGCAACTCAAATGACAGTGGTAAATGAATACAGTGAAAATGATGGCAGTTGGTTGGTTTGAATGATTTTTTATGATGTGTGATATAATAACTGCAAACACTACTACCAAATAACAGATCATTGAATAAAAAAAATCCAAAATGAAACAAAACCAATATGTTGTGCATATTTTAATTTGCTAAACTGAACTAAACCTGAAGAACAGCAGAAAAAAGAAGATAAAGTAATATAAACAGGGTTAAAATCCCATACATTTTTACAAAGTGACTGCAACAACGAGCTAATGTAGTAGTAAACGTAACAAGTTAATTGTAAGTTAACCGGTAGCAAAGTAGCAAAACCCCAGACGCAAGTAGTGGCCTGGCCGGCCACGTCAAGTGAACCACGTTCATTCCATTTTTTTAGATTCAAAGAAAAAAAACTGAAAACCGGATAGCGTATCATATCATAGGTATCAGCAGCCAAAAGAAAATGAACGAGGTGTGCTATGCCTATTATGCCACTGTTTCTTTCATTTTTTACTACAACATTCAATAAAGTTATGGCATCATCATCTCCTCACTAGACATGGGATATTTTTACCTGCTGTACCTGTTACCTGCAACTGCCTGCTGTACCTGCCGACTGCAAGCAGGCAGGTAAAGATTTTTTGGGAGACTGCAGGTACAGTTGCAGACAGGTAAAGATACCGACAAGATGCAGGTACCTGCTCTTACCTGCAAAGTTTTTTTTAGATTTTCAATAAAAACAAAGGTATTCAAATGCATTATTTCGCACATTTTATGATTGAATGAAGCCAATTTTTGGCTCAAATCGAATTTTAGACCATAATATATGATAAAATAATGAAGCAA
>JAQIWN010000951.1:0-24614 GCA_034699025.1 Entomobrya cf. arborea Gr-Col-00668
TAAACGAGAAAAGAACGGTAACCACCAAAACCAACATTAACATTCCATCCAGTCACACTCAAAAAACCATACCCTCACGTTCTTCTCAGGTCACATTTTACCAGACTATTTGGGAAGTAGCATATTGACCTTAGTTAGTTTTACCGTTTCCATTCAAGTAGAAATGGTTTATATCTGTCAATGTAAATTACCTCACTTCTCTACTTGTGGTCATTATCATTTAAATTTTCTCGTGTCTTTCATGTTACTCAAATACACTGTCTTTATACTGGTAAAAGATGTCTGTGTAATTGTCTTGATGATTGTAATCACGAAATCTTCTGTAGTTCTTATTTTACCAAGTGAGCCGCAGCAAAAGCAGTAAAAAACGTTATCTATGCATATTATGTAGGTTTTATTACAAGTGTAATTAATGTGAAGTGACAGATTGTACAATTAGATAATAATAAAATGCTTAATTACAAATGTAGATGTATACGCAACAGAAGAGTAGTAATCTTCTTTCGAGTTTAAAAAATAAAAAGGAGCGGGAAATGAGTGAGAATTTCATTTGGTTTAAGAGAAAGAAGAAAATGGCACAGAATATTAGCAGCAGTAATAGTGGTGGATACATAACTTCTACCACATAACAATGCTATTATTACACTACCACCACTGCTTATACTAAACCGAGTAGACACTTTGCTTTTAAACTAGTTTCCTTCACCAAAGTTCCTTCCTCTATACTTCTGTCTGTCTGTCTTTTTTCTGTCTTCCCGGACGGAGGAGCAGGAAGTCGGACTATTACTAACTTACAACGATACTTAAACGACATAGCACTATTATTTCAGTATGTATAATGTTTTTTTCTATAGAGAACTCAATCCGCACGACAAGTAAAATAGGGAAAAGTGGGGAAATATCTATAAAAACAATGAAGGAAAGAATGATCTTGTTGAAAAGAGAGAGGTTAACGCGTTCATTTTCAACTGCTCAGCTATTTGTAGAGGAGAGTAGGAAGAATGAGAAGCAGTGAAGAAGTAGTTATCTTTAGTGTATGTGTGTAAAGTGGCTTGTTTTTTTTAGAAAAGGGAATTTAGCAGTAAAAACCTGCTCGGAATGCAAAACAAAATTTGTAAAATGGAGATCACACGCTTTTTACACACTTTTTTTCCTTCCTACTGCTTTACTGCAATTTACCTTCTTCTTCATCTGCCTGTTATTGAGAGATGAATGGTGTTTTATATACCACGCCGCAATATCAACACCCCTATCTTCACACTACCACTAAAACTGGTAGTAAAAGTTATAATAGTGGTAATAGTAAAGTGTGGCAGTACAAATTCTCATCTTGTTTTATCCCTTTTATGTCTTCTCGCTCTCGTTTGTCGCGTCTTCTTCATCTACTTAAAACAAAGCCTTTCTTCAACACCGAAATGCCACCTCCACGATTGCACCGCAGAGGGAAAGGAGACAGAGTTAGAGGGAGACTCTTATAGAGTTAATGACTGCAATCTCCATCATTATGATTTGCATTTAGATAATGGACTGCTCCGCTGAATATTTAGTGCAGCGATAGCAGTAGCAGCATATAAAGTTGTATAAAAAAAGCAAATCATGTTAAGTAAGGTTTATGTTCTTTTCTTCATTGAGTGTTAACTCGATATCTCCCTCTTGACTAATGTTGTGTTGACAAGATAAAAGTTAGCTGCAGAGATGATTTGATTTTGTTTTGTGTTTTATAATTTTGTCAACATTTTCTTGCCTAATCATGTGCTGTTAAAGTAATCCTAAAGAAACAAAAGTGATATTAGTATTATTGTTATTTTGAACTAAACGTGGACTGAATAATATATGCACATACTTTGACATTATTTTTCGGTCCATTTACGAAATGAACTGAAAATTGAACAAAGTGGCAAATAAAAGGAGATCAAAATGCAAAATTGCAACATTGACGTCATTCGCTAATCAATTTTAGATATATAGATGGTAAATATGCTTCCATAAATGCTTTTTATATTTTATCTTTGAAACATTATTTATTGTATTGTCAATAGTGTAAAAAAACCAATACACAGAGAGAACGATACATTTACATACATGTTTCAAAATGGCATTGTGTGCTTACTGTCACTTTAGAAATTTTTGATTTATAAGTAGCATTAGTTTATGCGTCAATTCCCATATAAAATAAATAATATAAAATAATAAAAAGGAATGATGATGAAGCACCATGATAAGGATGAGTGGTGCATGATGGCAAAATAGAGCAATATCACACTACTACAATTTACAAATGATTTTTGGGAAAATTTATTGTTGATATTCAAACGCAAGTCAATAAAAAAAGAGAAAGCGATAGAATCAAAAGTTTAGTTGAGTGTTCTGCAAGTCTTCCTTACACACAAAACATTGCCGATTTTCTCCACTTCTCATTCTCACCATTTCGTCTTCTCTCTCACACACACACACATTTGCTTTCACTTTGTGTGTTTGTATACACTTACCCATCCATCCAATCCAATCGAGATTTTTCTGCCAAATGCATCCCATTGGAAAGAGAAAGGAGTCGTCGTTTTAGTATCTTGCCCGCATTGCTTTTCACTTTCTCTTGCAGTGCACGCTTTCCCTTTGTGACTAGAAAAGGCACCACTTCGCTACCACCACTACCAACATTGCCATCAGCAATACAAAATGCCTTTTCCTAACTTTCGCCTTAATAATTCCTTCTCCTTTCTGCATTCTCCTATTTATTTTCCTCCTTTCATTGTAGCCCTTTCCCAAACTTCTTAGCTTTTTGCTATGTATGTGTGTTGAGCAGTAAATTTCATCCCAAATGGCAAGGTGGTGGTTTGTTGGTGGTAGTGGTAGCATTCTAGTGAAACGAACTGCATTTTCGTTTTCCATTACGAAAAAATACGTTAAAGTTTCTTAGAAAAAAGACCTCCTCAATTCCTTTCTACTCAAGAATAATAAATATACCTACCACTAAATTTCACCAGAACAAGACATTCCGTAAAAAGGTCGCCTTTAAATGCTATTACTAAATATATAATGTATTGAAATGGAGCCATCATATAAAATATAGACATTGAATGTTTTTTTCTGTCGATTTTTTTTATCTTGTAAAGTGGTGCAGCAACAGCTCTCGATTACAAGACGATGCTATGAAATGTATTATCATTTTTGATACATGGTTATAATATCAGGATGATGATGATCACATGGCTCGTGTGGTAGTGGAAGTACACCGGTTTATATTACATAAAAACTGTGATCGCTTTCACTTTTCCATTTTACCTCCATTCTTTTTTTCTTTGGTGTGGTTTCACGGACGATAAATGTTAGTTTTGTACCCATGTAGTAATAGTTATAATGGCAGTGCACTCCGCAGATATATGTCTACACAGCTGGTATTACTATAGTGGAAGTAGCTTGATTTCAAAGTGAAAGAGAGAAATAAAAACGGAGGGCAATCCATGTTGGTCGTTTGATTTTTTTTAACTTCTTGCCTGTTTCTTTGTCCCTGGCTTGTATGGTATATGGTTCCCTTTTATTCTGAGCCGGAATGTATGACAAACGATTTCGGTCGTAAGTCTTGAGAAATGGGAAACCCTGTCTCCTCTTCTAAAAGGGTCGACAATTTCCCTTCAAAATCAATGGATTGGGAGGCAGATAGGTGAAATGTGGCAGTGTAGAAGGAGCGGGAGGAGTATAAAAACACCAGGATAAAAAAACATGTATAAAATATTATCGAGTTTTTATTTTTCTTCTTCTTCTTGATGCAACTACTCATCCGTTAAGTTCACATGAAGAAAAATAGAGAAAAACGAGGGAAAGCGTGCATAGATTTTTATTACTTGTATCTAAAAATGTTGAATGTGTATCGTCGAAAAAGATGATGTTTCTAAAAGAGAAGGGATACCATACCCACGAGTGGTGATAGAAAATAGCGACATAATGATATAGTTAGCTCTGTATTTCGTTAGTTATGTGGATGAGTATAATATCTTGTTACTTATAATACTCAAAACAAATTAGCTATTTTTTAATTTTAATTATTAAGAAAATAAAAATACTTAAAACATTTACCAGTCCAAGCATGGCAGGCATAATTATGCACTTTTATTCATTGGCCAACCATCATCTCTCTGTCCATGTCAACATTTTTTGAATTTGGTTGTGTAATTTTCTAATACGTTTATGTTTTGTGCGAATGCTGTGGAATGGGTGTTTGCAAAAAAATCTGAAAATATTATGCAAAAAAAGAGATTGGCACTATAATACTAACCACACCGTTTTTGTATCTTTTTTATTTACATGTACAATCAGGTTATCCACACAATCCGTACAATGGGGTTGTCTGCAACGACACGATATTGGCCACTGGAGTTTTTTCATCCAAAGAACTCTGGCGTTTATCCAAAGGTGAGTATTATATACTTTTTGCCCTTAACAACATTAATAATTCTATCTCACTATCAACGTGACTATATACAATCATATTTGCGCTGCTCTCGCTCTCTCACTTGCTACTGAAAAAATATATGTATTGTGATTTAATAATAATAACAGTAATAGTAGTAGTAGTAAACAATCTTATTCCTCATCATTATTATTACAATGCACCCAATATTTTTTGTCCTCTTGTCCTTTTTTTATCTTCCACACAAACAATGTCATGACGATATGATACCCTAACAATAGCAACCTTTATATGTTTGAATTAAAGTATATTTTTATACACAGTTTAATACCATATTACTTTCCTTGTTTGATGCTGTTTTTAGTTGTGGTTTACTTTTTGACGTGTGTATCAATACTAAAGGCATGATAATACTTGTGTGAACATTACGTTGTATAATCTTAACTTATATAAAAGCAATAATAATGATAACAATTATTATAGATAATAGCACAACAATTCATGTTTTTGTTTGGATGAATGCACTGTGAAACGCAGCCACTACCGGTGTTCATGGTGGCAACGAAAATAAACACACACAATAAGACCTACTTTGTGTAATGTGTGTATTGCCACGGTATGTAAAAGGGGAGAGTGGAAGCACCCAAGTCGCTGTCAGACGGCGGCGGCGGAAGGCACGTTTCCGATTGAGACAACTCTCTCAAAACACTTGCAAACGTTTATATGACTAATGATCCAAAAATAGTAATAAAGATAGCGTTTGTTACCTTCTCTTTTCTATAAATAGCTGCATATCTGCATGGATTGCATTGTTGTTTTGTGTCATCGTAGTCATACCGTAGCGTAGGTCACAGATAAATGATTTGTTATATTTTTCCTGTCTCCAGGCCTGACTATGCGTTTGTATTTGTGTGTATGCTTATTACGCGTGTTGTTGTTTTGCTTTATGAGGGAAAAAAAGTATTTATGGAGCGCTGATATTAAAGCAATAATAGTGGCAGCAGTTTTTGCATTCTGTAATTTTTGTCCATAAATTGCTTTCACTTTACTTTATGTACCTTTAAACCAAAATTATCATTAAAATTACTCAAATGCCAGACGAATGCATTGGTCGCCAATCTCACCACACATGCCACAAAAAAATATGTAGAAAAATGAAATTTTTGTTTAGAGGCCTAGATAGTTCTCAGGAAGCTACTAAATTTTGTCAGTATATTTAGCATGATGATAACACACTTGTATAAATGTTTTTAAAAATTTAAGAGCAAAGAACATGAAATATTATTTAAATGTCATTGTCGGCTGCACGGAGCAGAGCGACCCAGGGGTTATCTGTTGTGTAAATCTAGCGTGTATTTGTGTAGCCACAGTGGTGACATTAGAGGAGAGAAGACCTACTGATAACAATTTTTTAGCATACCAAATAATATATGTACACTTGGTTTCGTAGTTACATATAATTTTGCATTATTCTGATTCTCTAAAATGTTGGAAGATATCAAAGAATAATAACTTTGGGCCTATCTGACAATGAAAAAGATTTTAACAATAATAAAAAAGCTGTACAGTAGTGGGATCACTACCACCACCACCAAGGCAACTTACACTCTATCTGCAACTGGGAGATCTGCAAACAGCAGGAATTCTCTTGAAAGCTAGAAGTCTGTTGATGGTGGTGGTGGTTTGGTTTCTCTCCTCATCTTGTTCCAAACATACATGCATGCATACTCACACAAAATACTGCGAATCATTATGGGGTTGGTTTTTCTCCCTGAGATGATGATCATTTTGTGAGTGAAGCAGTAAGTATTTTTATACAATAGGGGTTACACAACAAGGAAGTAATAATCTCATGAATATTATGATAACATGAGACATCATCATGGTTGCTTCTATTACTGCTGGTGGTGGTGATGCTGTTAAAAGAATGTTCAGACAAGATAGAATGCAACACCGAAAGAAAATGGCCATAAAAATGAAGAAATTCTTCCTCTCTTCTTCTTCTAACAGAGCTCACTCTTACATAAATACACTTGTATTTTTTTCTTTATAATAAAAGTGCTGCAAATCATGTATAGGAAGTATTCACTTATGTGTATA
Source organism: Entomobrya cf. arborea Gr-Col-00668 (assembly GCA_034699025.1). Classification (NCBI taxonomy): domain Eukaryota; kingdom Metazoa; phylum Arthropoda; class Collembola; order Entomobryomorpha; family Entomobryidae; genus Entomobrya; species Entomobrya cf. arborea Gr-Col-00668. The sequence goes on from JAQIWN010000951.1 coordinate 6,509, forward strand.
AATTATGTGCTTTCTTATTATTATTGTTTGTCCCTGAAGGCAAAAAGTCATTCACTCTCTCTTTCTCTCTGCGATTAAATCGGAATTACATTTAGCTCATCCCCAAATTTTTTACAATATTGTATATACAACCAAACGTATACAGCTTCTCTCTTTATTTTGCTGGATAGGGATTTTTTTGTGTGTTTGAATTTCCAAAAATAAAAATAAACCGTTACATTATGAATGGGTAAATACCAAAAAGGAGAGATGAGAGAGAAAGAGGGAAGCGGCGGTAAATCATAAAGAGCATGTTCATTATTCACTCCTGTCTTTTCTTATACTTTAAATACCACATTATTATTTTTCGGTTACATGTACAGTGTATTACTTACATGCCATTTTCTTTGGAAATGTCACAATAAATGCCTTATCATTATATTTTGCAATGTTTTAAGTAAAATGGGAATCCTTGTGGTAATAGTGGTGTGGAGCACTCACTTGCGTACATGGTCGAACTTTATCATCCTCACATTAGTATTACTTTCTTTTTTATACAAAACCATTGGACAAGGTGACTGGTTTGTTGTTGTTGTACTTGTAACGGTTTAGCGTGTACTTATTTTTTGGTTGATGTAAAGTAAAACTCTCATATTTGGTGCGAATGTGTACACTCATTCATTGATGTATAAATGTTGCTGAAAAGAAAACATCTTTGTTCAGTATTTTCTCTGCCTAAAAATTGTCTTTGTTCCTGTTATGTTGATGATGCTGCTGTAGATTTTTTTTCTTCTTCATCGTCGTTGAATGAATGAATGAGATCTATATTTATTCATGGGCTTGGAATTGGAATACTAGGAAATGGTGTATGGAGTCAGCAACACATACAAAAGCAGCAGCAAAAACTAGTAGTGAGCAGTAATTCCCTGATATTATCAGAGTGGCTTTTATGGTCTGTTGTATATGCATTGAGAGACTAAATGTTGTGTGCAAGAATTGATGACAAATGGTGTCTCCTTTACTAGCCATTTAACTAAACAGTTTTGGGAACCGCGTACTTCTATACACAAGGCATACACACACGTACGTACTACATACATGCATAAGCTTTTGTCACTGCGGTTTTCCACCACTCCAGGAGGCATAGTTGTTGACGAGTCTCCGGGTCATAACTCTGACCCCTTCAACAACGCAAGACGTATTTTAACAATAATAATAATGATATACACACAGAAAATATAAATACAAGAATGTACAACATGTAGGCAAAGATATTTTAATGCTGTTCACAGTTCGCTCGCGTGTGTGCACTTTCTAGGTACATATTGTACGTATATCATCATCATCACAGGAGATAAATAGTCTTAGGCCTTTAAGTACAACTAATATTATGGTTGTAAAATTCACCAGAATACTTTTCTCCGCACACACAAAAAAGTAATAGCATATTTATCATTTCTCTCTATTTATAGAAAGATAACAGGTTTATTTATTATAGTAGGATGAGCATGTCAGAATGTATACATATGCACAGCATATGCATGTGGGCAGAATGAAATGCTCTTTTTGCTTGCACAGGAAAATCTTCTGTAGCGACCAATTGAAACCCACAAAAAAGTAAATAAATAAACTATAATTTTCCTGTAGTAGCATTCTGATAATGAAATGTCCATTAATTCGTGACATTCTTTTTATTGTGTAAAGGGTTTTGCATATATTGTTTGTTACATGGGTAAATTTGAAGTTGTTAGTTCCTAACTCTCTCAGAGTACTTAGTTTTTTTGTTAGTTAAGTTTTTGTTCGTTACTTGTGATCGCTTAAACGACTAACGTGTGAGATGCCTGTCGCGATGCAAATAATACATTTGATATTGATGCAGCTTCCATTGTTCAAGGACCTAATGGACTTCAACCTACCATAAAGATTGAGAACACGGGTAGCTACTACTGCAATAGCTACACCCCGCCAGGACCCGACCATTCTGTGCTGATGGGATCTGGAACTTACAGTGAGCTAATCGAATGCAAAGTCTAAATCTATGAAATTCTTTGCAAATTTTAAACATATTTAGGCATTGAAGTAATCTATCCAAGATTTTCATGGAATTTTATTTAAACTAAACATGATCGCCTATCGCAGGTCCTTTAGCACTGCCTCGTAGTTTACCTAGTCCAACATCGGAGCACAGGAGTAAGCGGCGAAGACTGAGCTCAGAGGAAGATCCTCTGGACGTTGGTGGAGGGCGCGATAAAAACAATGAGGTGACCTACTATGGACAGAGCCCTGCTTCTCTATCCAGTCAAGCAAGTTGGCATTCAGAGGTTGATCATGGTAAGTTCATCATTTATTTTGCTCATTTTAATTATTAAATGTATCAGAGTGCACACTTGACCACAACATTCAAAAGAGTAGTTTCTTCTAGAAAAGGGTATGATTAGCAATCAAACTTGACTACAACACAATATGTTTTAAAAAGATTCTTTTCTCAAAAAGTGGACAGTGAAAAAAGTTGTCAAAAAAAGTGATAACAGTAGTTACACCGGCTTACAATACAACTACGAACAGTAATCAAGTTGAACATTTATCTTGCTTTGCTCTCTACAATGAACATTACATGATGATTTTTTTTTGCTTTTTATGATATTTCACTTTGCTTGCTTTTTGACATAATTCGCCTTGTTTTGTATGAATGTCTATTTATTGTATCTACTCAAGTAATAATTTCGATTTCCAAAAAAATGAGATGAGGAAATTTTTTTCAAGAAAAACTAACTAGTCAGCTATCATATTTTGAATTACACACTCATAAAAGCGGACATAATATACGATGTAATAACAAAACAGTCTGAAAGCGTTTTCTTTTCTTGATCTTTTTGCTTTCTATTTTTCGTTTTTCCCTATTATAGCCTTCTCAGACGGTACAAAAAATTGCCTTTCTTTTTCATAATGTTGCAAAAATAGCTTTTCGGTCATCTATTACACACATTTGCCCTTGGGTAATCGCCATACATAATTTTTACAATGCCAATTTTTCATGACGCTAATATAATCTAACCACACATTTTAATCGTATTGTAAAAAAAAATATTCTGAATCAGATTCCAAATGAATGTCTTGACACAAATTGTGAAACTTTTCGAATATTCGCCAGTAATGTTTAAAATTGCCTTCAAAAGTCAATGTTATGTAATTACTTTTAATTTTAATGTGACCTCTCGATTAGAGAGTGCAATGCTGTATACATTTCTAAAAATTCCGTTAAAACCGTTAACTGCGTAAATGCCCACATCTGATAGAATAAAGTCCCTAATAAATATATTACACTGAAACAAACCATCGCTACATTTATTTCTTAGGTTGGTTACGTTACTTTTTTCCCTTGTATTATTATCTGTTTATAGTTTCCTTTTTTTGAAAACGTGAAACCGCTAGAGAAAGCTAAGAAAAAGAAAGAAAATAGAATGGGACGTTAATCCAATATTTTATAGACGGCGATGGCTATAATGGGATGAGGATTGTTACTTAAAGCATTTTCACAACCATCCCAACTGTTATTATCCCAACTACCACAATAACTACCAGTGTTACAAAGTATGAACAGAGCAGATTTAACATTTTTACTCCTACGGCGGTGGTGTACTACTATCTATTGTGATAATATTAATATGAACAGTTATTTTAGTGTATAGTATGTGGTGTCTGTATACTCGCCACCAGTATATGGTTTGGTTATCTTTGCATTATTCGTGGTAAACCTTTTATATATACATTGCATAATATATGTACGTACAAAAAAAAGATCGCAATTGCTTTCTCCCTCACACAAAAAAAATCTTGCTGCTGTACTGTTGCTCTTAAGAAAAAAGGGCGAATGATGCATTTATCGCTTTCCTTTGTATCTCTCCTTGCGTGCATGCATGCATGTCACATGCTTCTAGGTATTTTTGGTGCTGCTGCTTTTGTTGGTGATCCAAGAGAATGTACACTCCTTTTTATTATTTTTATGCTTTCAATGCCTTTTAAGGAAAATGGACCGAAGTAGCCGTGTAATAGTAGTAGTAGTTCTGCTAGTCTTCATCATAATTGTGTGGCAAGATGAATGAATGAAAGAGAAAAAAATCTCGGTTTTTTTGTATGTCTGTGAACAAACTGCTCCTTTATTTTTAGAATTTACTGTTTACGTGGTTGTACCTACTGTGTAAAAATGTCGTTTTCTGTAGCTACTAACGTCATACTAAATTGACCAAGAAATAGAACAGAAAAAAAGTCGAGTGGTTGGTGTTTTTTTGGGCAATTTGTGAACGAAACACTGTACTGTTGCTGGACATTCTATTTTTAATGCGGGGATATGGGATGCAATTGTGATTTGTGATTATGACGATGGGAGAAAGGATGGTGGTGAGGATGATGATGATCATGGTTCCTATTTTGTATGTTTGCTTATGTGTGTTAGAGTTTTATATTGATAGGGATAATTCCATAATATTATGATTGTTTTGATGTTGGTAAACTTTTTACTATGTTTTGACTGCGATTTTTGAGTTGTGTGGTTTTTCTTGGTAATGTAGAAAATATGTACATCTGAGAAAAAGTTGAATTTTTTAAAGACAAAGTTTGTTGTTTTTGAGTTTTGCTGCTAACAAGAAAGCATGAATTTTACAAATAAGTATTACGTATGATCAGGGCACCACCACGGCCACTCTCGACACACCTCATCGAATCATAGTGCGAGTGGTGGTGGAGGACCATCCAGTGGGCCATCCGGGAGCAGTAGCAACGGGGTCATTTCGAATTCCTCTGGAAGTGGTAGTTCTGCTGGAGGACATGGGATTGGGCATGGACACGGTCATCCACTAGCCCTACCTGCTCACTCTCATCATGGTCACCTGAGCCATGTACATATTTCACATGTTCATCCTCCACATGCACATAGTGGGGCATCACATATTTCTCAACATCATCCACATCACCATCATTCCCATCATCCACATCATGGGGGACCCACAGGACATCATAACAATAAGCTCGGCTCGTCTTCTAGTAGCTGTGATCTTGTCATTAAATCAAATAGTCGACTTAGTAGCTCCTCAAGCGAAACAGATCAGTGCCCATCGAGTCCCTCTCCGATGGCAGCCAACATTCGACAGTCGGGCGGTAAGGCTTCGTGTAGTACACCAAAAAATATTGCATTGCCCCAGTATTTCTACACTCGTTATTGTTGTTCGAAAAGCATGTTGGGTGGTGGCTGGTGCTAAATTTTGGCAGTTAACTGTTTTTATTTTTCTTAGTACACCACACGATTTGCATGATTTGAGTTGATTTGTTTGTTAATATGATATGATGAAGATGTAATTATGTAGTTTTCACTTTCGATTGTAGCCTAATACTGAACGCTTGGTTTGTTCTAGTATTTTACACTTTTCGTGTTTTGGTATTGTATTTTCGTACTTATCAAATGTATTTTTTTTATTGCAATGCTTTGGTTTCAAGTGAATTTTTAATAGCAGCACACAAGAACAAAAGCAAGAACAGTTCCAGAAAAATTGTTTAAATAATCAAATAATTGTAACAAATCAGTAAAATTTTATCGAAGCAAAGATAATTTACACAACTTCCAAATCTCAAGTCCATTATATTGACAAATGAGAAATTTAAACGAATCTAATTACTTGAAATCAATAAAAAGATTACTTTAAAGGACTAAAGGTACTTAACTTTTTTTCTCTAATCTAAAATGTACACAGGTTTAAGTCAACATACCACAGTTACAACTTTAGGCTCAAGTAGTCTTGCAGGTGGAAGTGGAGGAGCAACTTATTATCATGCAGACACTTCCCATGACCACCACGGCAGTCCCGCAAAATATCACGAGAATGGTCATGACACGTTTTCTGATTTTGTGACACTCGTCTGTCAAGAAGCTCAAAGTACGGGGAGCCAGGTACGTACTCACTCACACGCGCAAAAATATTCTCATTTGAATTGGATACGTGCAGACGCACAACCAGCCATACAAGTGTAGCTCTACTTATATGACAGATCATAAAATTCCTCCTTTTGTTTGCTCCGAGAGACAAAGACCCACCCACACACATCACACACATTCACTGCCTAATAACCTACCTGTTTCTTTCTCTTTCCAGAGTGGTAATGCTCGTGTGAGCAGCAAGCTGTCGGCTTACTACGGTAGCTCAATGCTTCCTCCGCCGCCACCTCCCACAGCTCCAATGGCAAGGCCGGTAACGATCATTCGATCTACAGAAATGGGTGGAAGCAGTGGTCTAGGTGCGTCGCCTCCTGCGTCAAATACACCTCCACTGAGTTCGAGTGACTCTACAGGTGGGGCAAGGGAATCGCGAGGTGGTGGACAGCTCAGCCCTACTTCTCAAGGAAATGATTCATCGTCTTCTTCAAGATCCTCTTTCGCCGTGTCACGAGACTACTCTTTGAGTCATCTTCATTCGCAGTCGTCGGGACAGGTTCACTACGTACAAACAATTTTACATTCATATATACATTTCTTTTAAAAGAAATACGCTCAGGAAGAAAAAAAACTTTCCCTTTCCTCCACTTTAACTTTCCAACAACTGACGTTTGCCTTTTTTGCTGACGTTTTCACTGACATATGTAACAATGGTGGTGGTTGAAGTGGGAAAAAAGGGAAGATTTTTTTTCTTCTTTTCCTTGTCGAAGAAATTGTGTTGTAACGTTCCCCCTCTTTCTCTCCTTCTCTCCCATCCAGTTCTTCAGCTATAGTAATATAAATCCAGTAAGTGGGATGAGTGGAGTTATCAGTCCTACAAATCTCAGTTTGTTCCCATCCGGCAGTGGAGGATCAGGAAGAAATCCTACCGCTAGATCCACTCCACTACCTCGATGGAATACACCCTTTATCAATCTTGATGAAAATATTGACTACACAATGGTTTCTCCGTTGATGCCTGGCCCCAGTGAACCCAACACCGCCACACTTATCGACGATGGTATGTCTTTTCATCATTTTCATCTTTAATATGTTACCTACACTGGTACAATGATATGTGCTTTTGTATATCCAATATCCATCTCTCAATTGAAATATTTACTACTTTATGCTCAACAAACGCCACAAGTACCAAGAAAGTCAAGCTCCGTTTTTTTTTCCTTTTCTTTCAAGTGCACTTGCCTTTTTCCAACTCCTACTTACAACTTATTTTTTATACTGTGGTCAAAATCAAGTAAAAAAATCACTGCTGTTTTTTTTTTCTTATCTTCAGATATTTATTGACTGAGTTGGAAAGAAAAAAAGTAAAGAAAAAAATATTCATACATTACATTATGATGTGAATATGGAGTCGTTTATATAACATGAAACAGCTTGCGTAGCAGTGTTAAAAAAGGGGAAAAAGTGATGAAGCGACGAACTTTTGTTGTTTCTTTTTTATATTTATACTTGTTTTTATTGTCTGTTTACTTCCTTTCCAATCGTTTGTTTCATTCGATGCGTCACTTTTTTTTGCACAAAATTGGTCCAAATAGGGCGCATTTTTTTCTAAGTGTTTTTATTTATTTGTGCTGAAAACATCAGTATATTCTTTTAAACGTTTTTATGTTACCATTTCAACAATTTTATCTGGGCTTCAAGAAAAAAATATGCACACGTGCGAAGAAAATTGTATTACTGATCATTTCTATATAGTTTCGTTTCAAAACCATTTTTGATGAATGGTAATTTGAGGTCTAGAGAACTTATATATGTGCCATGTCAATCGTATTTTCAATGAGTTAAAATATATGCGGTGTAATTTGTGATAGGAAAAGTAAATAAATCATATTAAAGCATAAAAAGGAACCGACTGTGATCTGATGGGATTTACCTTCACAGGTGGTCATCGAAGCCAGGTCATTTAACAAGGAACTCCCCGTATATCCTATCCTAACATAATGTTAAGCAGACCACCTGCCCGGTCTTTGCACAGGTGATGTATTAATAATAAAGCTACCTTCTCCGTTCAATCAAGTTATAAAAAAAAATGTTGACTGTATCTATTTACAAGTTTAATTTCTATAAATTATTCTATTGCTCCGGGCAGTTTTTTTATATTTGTCAAAATTATTAAATTATTTGCTTTATGGGATTTATTATTTCATATTATGCTTAATTTGTAAAAAATTCCATTAGCCATAAATGTATTGCAGTAGTTTTACTTTTATTCGGAATGAAAGGAGGGTTTTGGTTTTGATTCGGTGTAAACTGTACTGACTGAACTATTCATTTTGCATTGGTGGTGATCTTTGGGTGAACATTTATGTTACAGCAACACAAAAGCACACATACACACTTTGCTGGGAAATGGGATTACGAATGATGTGATGATGGTTGAGTGACTTTGTGAGAGGGCTGATTAATATTGTGGTGACGGTGATGGCGATGGCAATGCTACGAGGGGCTTAATATCTCAGTCTGGTAAATAAAATGAAGCTTTTGGTTGATGGATGATATCATGGATCAAAAAATGAAGTCACTCAACAGTGGAGAGTTTGCTTATGTGTATGTCACTTATATGTCGCTTATGAGTTTTTCAGGAGAAACCACAAGATTACATTTTCAATTTACCCCAAGTAAAATGTCTGACACTTCTCTCATTACTTAACACAAAATTATGTTTTAGTTTGGTAACAATAAGGGGAAATGTGAGGTGGGATCGTTACGTTTACATTAAAACCAGCACACACAACAAAACATATACCAACCGTTATATTTTAACCATCATTTAAGGTTTATAAATCATTTTTGGAAAAGTTTATTTCGCTTTTAGTTTATCATAAACTTGCATTGTTTGCTGGTTGGGATATTTTGTGTAATTCCCGAATGGGAAATCGGGTTTTTAAAGATCTTAACGGGTATTTAGTAAGAAAAGCTTATTTTCGTAACTATGAACAATGTTTAATTTGTATGATTTAATTTGGCTTAAAAATATTCTCATATATTTTATCACAAAACCAATAATTTTTTTTTGTGTTTTTTTCTCTTCCTATGGAATATGTAGAGAGGTACTTCAGCGTGGTTGTTCATGGAAGTGATGGACTAGATGGAGCTCCAGGTGGGGGTGGAGGATCCAGTGCAAGTCAACTTGGACCAGGGGCTCACTCTGGAAGTGGTCCTAGTTCTCCATCCCTTCAGCAGCAACATCCACCATCCGCATCACCTCCAAGAATTACCTCAGCTCCAAACAACACCACAAATCATTCAAACGCCACCAGTAACTCCAGCAGCAGCAGTAACAATGCAAATGGCAACAATTCTTCTTCCGGCCAGAAATCATAGTAAAATTATACGTCATTTAATGGAACAAAACCAGAAGAGAAAAAAATAGTAAAACAATTTATTGTCAGTACAGTGCAGTGCAGAGATATGGTATACAACACATACATAAGTTTTGTTTTAGACATTCTAACGTTTAATCATATAGATACATATAATGACAAGTAAACTTAAACAAAGTATCAAACTAAAGTTATCGTGAGAAAAATATTAAGTAAATGATAATCTGTAGATGCTTTTACTCAACAATTTAGCAATCAATTTTATGACGGCATAATATAATATGCATATGAAGTGCTCTAATCATAACAAAATTACCGTATAATATATTTTAAGATACTTAAACATAAGTATGGAAGGATAATATTAAATTTAAAATAAATTAGCAACGTAATATATACATGCTTAGATTATTAAGGACTTTTGAAACACTTAATTTTAATAAGGATAATGATGATGATCACAAGTTATATTAAAATAGAACAGAACTCACTATTTTACATTCGTAGACCAGGAACTTCAAAAATGACATTTTAAACTAAAATTATAAGTGTCGTCGTTTTCTTCACTGCAACATAAAATAGCAAAAACTTGCACACAAACAATCCACAGGCACTTGAACTAACTTTAAGATTATGCATTTGTTTCAAAATTGTTGTAATTGTAACTGTTACTATTTCATATTTGTTATCAAGAAATTTCTCTCTTTCCGTGTTTAGTCACAATTTTTGTAGAAAAAAGGCTTGAATATTGTTTGTCTTATTTGTATTTTCTAGTTGAGAATAAATTAAAACTACCCCATTTTATTTGCTGTTAAGTCATGTCAACAAACACGAGTAAACATTTTTAGATTGTTGCCTGTTATTTTTGTTAAGTTTAAAAAACTATTTTAGTGCTTTACAATGTAATTTCAAGAGAACACTAAATATTAAGTAGAATTTGTTGCATTCGTCGGATCATTACTAAAATTGCTTACTGATCGATTCACCGGTTACTATTATTACACCAATGAAATTGTGTATTATTGTTAAATTGTTATTTAATATTGCTAAGTACCGATAATGTAATTATTAAACTAGTAAGAAACAAAGCATAATATTACTATTTAGTCACTAGGTTGAAATAATTTTCCAGAATTTATTGGGTATGCCTCTTGAAAATACGTTTTATCCATAAATATTTAAGTTGTTTCGAAAATACTATTTCATAATAATGGATAATCAAAATAAGTTGGCAAGGTTGTAAATAAGTATGACTAAGATTGCTTAGTAAAATGTTAACTTTATTAATTTTGGCTTAATTGACATAAAAGAAGAAAAACAATTATATTGTTTTAGCATCATGAAGACAATGAAACAAGAAAATCAATTTTACTGAAATATTTTTTATGAAAAATCTCACCCAACAATTACACCAACTATTTTGGTGATCAATCAAAAATGTGCGAAAACTAGAATTATTAATTGTTTTGTTCTCAAAGAAATTAACTTAACGTGACGTCTACATGCAAACAAAGTTATGCTAGTGTAAGACAAGGGGCCAACAAAATTGTATAAACAAGCTTTGTTTTTACTTTTTTGTCACAATCGGCTCGAAGTTTTCATCTAGCTTAGCAAACTACATCTTTTGGTAGCTTTACAAAACTTACAATATAACAAAATGACAAGGAAAGAACAAAATGAGACGTAGGACACCGAAAAGAAAACAATATCGTGCACTGTGCAATTTATTACACGTTACATATGTATTACAATAAGAATGACACTCGGCCAGCTCACAGTTAAATATTTTCCCAAACTGAAATTACTGAAAAAGTACGACTAAGGCTTAACTTGTTTTGAGATCAGGCTACGAGCAGCGTATTAATTGCTTACAATTAATGTTACTGCACTACAGCTATTGAAACCAAAAACTTATGTACAACAAACAATATTTTCTGTTATCCACTATCTGGAATCTAATCGGATAAAAAGTAGCACATTTCTTTATGTGTGCATGAACGGAATTGAATGGTAAGAATGAATTAATGATAATAATAATAATTAATGATCTCATCATTTGGCATGATCACACCCGTGTCTTGTCCTATAATATTATGTGGAAGGCAAGCATTTCAATGAACTACAATGATGTGTACATGTTGCTTAAGGTATTTAACGAAAAGCAATAATAATCATGCAAAAACATAAACAGTTATTATTATTAAAATTTTGTTGTCAGCAAGTTTTTAACTTAACCATACTGAGAAAAAAATGTAATTTTAATACAGCAGTAATGCGTTTAAACGGCCAGTTTTTTAAGTACATACAATTATAATGCAAGGTAAGGATTTAATATAGGGATATATATAGTGACAATGACAAAAGGGGTACGAAGTTCTTTGAAGAGAAGTTACAGTTTTTTAAATTGAGGGAAAGACAAAGCATGCATGCATACACCTTTTTTGTTTCTGCAACATCCGAAAATAGGTATGTTCTCATGTTACTTTTGGCCCTACAACGAGTCAACTCAATGTGTGTATAAATATTATAGTTGTTTACTCCATACTCAATATTCGTATCTGTGACATTTATAGCTTTAATTACTCCACTCCTTCAAATTGCACGAAGTTTTCGTTCGCGTGAATCAGAGAAGATTAGAGATACAAAGAGTTTAGCTTTTTTTTGTTAAATATCAGGATAACTTAAGGTCGATTGAGGCAAAAAGAAAATGAAGTCGTAGTGGTGTCTCCAATGTTTTCTGTGTCGCAAAACTAAATGGATGACATTATAATGATTTGATACCGGTCTATGAACTCTTTTTAAATGCATCATTGTTGCAGAACATATTGTTATGAAATAAATGTAGTGATTTTAAGAAAATCAACAGAAACTCTATTTGACAATGAGATTCTCAGGGTGCATTATTACTTATACTAAAATAAATATTGTTATTTCATAGTTGACATCATAGTTATTGTTATTTTCATTTTTAATACTTCCTCTTTTGCGTAGTAAGTTATTTACTGTAGGGTTACACATCATTAGAATTTAAGGATAAAGATCGAAAATAGTTGATCATTTGCTTCAATCATCAATTTTATAAACTCATTATCACTTGGTGCATGCAAAACATAGTTATATGTAGGTAGCAAATAAATACTTTCTAAGTAGTCATTTGTAAATTCTATTATTTTACAACGCCCACACATCATGATCATTATTGTATATCGATTGTAATATAACCAGTAAAATTGTCAGTTTTGTCGTCATAATGAGCCTACCTCTGTAATACTAAAAGTAAACGATAAATTTTCCCTTAACTCTTTTTTTCCACCTTAGAGAAGCTCCTCTAACCAAAAATAAAATATTTATTAAAAATTGTACAATATTTTAATTTCCAAAGCCTTTTTGCATATTTGTGCGAAAACTGGGTGTAAAAGGTGTGAATTTTATAGAAGTAGAAGAAGTAGACTTGTCATCATTATCATAATACTATTATGATTCATGCTATTATTCTTTACATTTTTTCGTATCAAGAAACCGTATGTGATAGATTCTAGTTTATGAATATTAAGTGTGTATGTATTTATGTATATATTTACATATTATTTTAAATATCTGATATGTTGAATAAGTAAAAGGATTGATGATGATGAAAAGGAGATCAGAAAATGTGACATACAGATAAAATGTGTAAACAAGACAGTCGTTCTTTTTCTATGAAATCGATAGTTTAAAATTTATAAAAAATTGTCATCACACATTTTGTGACTTGAAAATACTATCACATAATTTCATAAACGTTTATTATGATGGTATGAGCAATGATTTTTGCCATTTGGACTTGTGTATCCAGCGGCATTCTATCATCATTTTGTTTTATATATTTTACAGACTACTCTGGTGACTTTTGTGAGTATTGAGTTATCTCAGCAGTATATCTCAGGAGTAGATTGAAACATGCGCTATAATGTTTTAGTATGAATACAAAGTTGAAAATTGCATGGGTATTCCCTCAGTAACAATGGCATGCTCATTGAGATATCTGTTGTGAAATTAGTCAATATGAAATGACGTACAATGGCTATTATATCTTGTAGCTTGATGAAATTTTCGATGCAAATTTCTTTTAACTAAATTCAGTATAAAATGCAAACTCGAGAAAAACAAGTTTAAAAATGTCCATGTGTAAAAGAAACTCCGTTTTTTGATCTTTACTTAACCATTACACATTTCCAGATTCCCAAGAAATAGCCGTGTGTGTGTTTCTGTTATGATGTCTTTTATTGAAAATCCTCTGTAGAATTATTGGCAGCACTGTAACACAATATTTTGCAGCAATGCTAAGTTGATGTTATTGTTGCATTGTACACAAAGCTCGTTCATAAAAAATGCTAAACTTTTAAAATTTGCTCTCCATGCAGTCCTCTTCTTATTATATAAAAGTGAAGGGGGATAAAATGAATGTCAAAAAATCAAATGGGAAAAAACAGCAACGAAAAAAGTCAATATTATATTATGCTAATTTACATGAACCCAATTACTCCAATATTACGATTTACAATACAATACTTCTCTTGATGAAAATGCGTTTGATACGCCATTCAAAGGAAAACAGGAAGAAATCATTGTCACTCAAAATATACAGACTACTTTTACACGTGTGTGTTTTGGAACTATTTTATAACCATATGTACAGTGTTTTTTGAAAGAGTGGAGTCCATTCAAATATAAACTGCAATTAGGCACTTTTGATGTAATCTCTTTTAAGTTATTGTATTATTACGTTGAAGTAAATGCAAATGAAAAGTTGATGATGATAATGATACAAGAAAGAAAGAAATTGTTATGGTATACGCAAAAGAGTAAACAAAGTTTTTCACAATCATCATTCTCATGAGTTGTGACTTAGTGACTTGTGAAAATTATTGTAAAATATAAAAATTAGTATAATATTTTCGTGGAAATAAGAAGGAAGGACAAATAAAAGTGGCCGTGCTTCACATTTCATTCGCAATCCACTGTAAAATGGGGTTTATAGTGCATTGTGTAAAAATGGCAGTGCAGAAAAGTAATGATGAGTGTTACTATATTATATGTACTATGTATGAGTAAAATGCATCAATATGATACAGATATATTGGAATATTTATGATATAGTACAATTATGAAGGATCTTGTTAGTAATTTTGTAGACCTTATTATTATTATGATTTCTTTGTAGAAATGTGATTTTAGGGTGGAAAATTTTTGTAGCTGTAGTGAATAACAATATTGTCAATAATAAATATGAACATAAAAAACTTGTTATAATGCACCATGTTACATTTATTTATCATTTCATTTTTCAGCTTTTGGTTTTTCATTATTATTTGGCATGTGTCGTGATTACTTTGCACCGTTCAAAAATTTCATGTGAGTGATAATCAGTTACATTTATATTTTGTTCATCAAAGAAGAAAATAAACCTAACCTCCAGTATTCAATTCGCAATGGAAAGCGAAAATATTTATTTGTTTGTTCCAAAGTCTTTTTTTTATGATTATGATTTTCGTTTGGTTATGATCTTGTTTTGACCTATTATTTTCATTTTTACATGCATGTGTTTATACTGATTGAATTTTTTTAGGTACTTGTATTATGAGCGAGGCAGCTAGTGAACAAATGACAAGCTATACTTACTACACAATCGTGCTGATATTATTGTTAGATGTAAATGCTTACAAACATTGTTTTAGAATCGACTAGGCAGTTATATAGTATTCGTAAACTTGGAGTTATATTTCTAGACGAAGTAAGTTTTACTTTCAATCTTGTTTTTGTAAACCTTTAAGGAATTTCAAGGTCAAAGATGGAGTTATATTACTTATTTTTCCAGGCTAAGTATTTAATCATAATTGCTATCAATTAAGCTGCCTGTATAAACAACAAAGCATTTGCTGGTGCCAGTAAAAACATAGTGCCTATGCAACTGTGCAAAATTCAGGCAGGTCATTTCAAACAACATAATAATAACTCGTAATGTCGTCAAATTACACGATCTAATCATCGGTTTATTGTGCATTGATATTTTTGTTTCATATTAAAAAATGATTTCTTTGACGTATACTATTTCACCAATAAAAATACAAGAAATACTAATTTTACATAATGATTCCATGATTTTATTTTTAGTCAAGGTTCGTCTTCTTTAAGACTTCATTTGCGTTAAAGTAATGTGCCATATTTTAGGTACAGACATGACTGGTTGTGAGTTGAAACATGGAAATTATTAAGAAATCAGATTTCGAAATCATTTGAATACAGCCACGTATAATGTTGTGTGTCTGAACTTGAAAAATGATCACACGAGGATTAGCAAGTAAAAGTATGCTAATAATGGTAACCTTAAATTATTTAGTATAATCTTTGTATATACTCCTCGTTTTTACCAGATTGAAAAGCGTTGATAATGAAAAATAGTAGCATTACCCTAAATATCAATGACATTAATGGTATTTACGATTAAGCATTTAGACGCATATTCAGGCTGTCACCAGTCAATTTATATGATGATCAACTATGTCTTTAATGCATTTGTTGTATGATTAGTAAGGTTCATGTAAAAAAAAAACTGAGTACTAGTTAAGGTAAACAAATAAACTTGTCTTTGAGCCAACAAACATGAGTAATTTGATATTTTATTGCATGCATACATAATAGTACAAAGAATTTGCCCGGAGAGGTGAACTTTTCAAGTAGTCAAGTCAGTTTAAAACTAACAAAGTCGTTAGCGTAATTAAAACATTGTCTGTACAGCATAGGTTCAACAACTATACTATTTTAAAGTGTACAGTAGCAATAAGTATGACTTGCCTGATTTAGAAAGAATTTCAAGGTTTATCATTATTTTATTAAAATTAAAAACTATCAAGTAAAATATTAAATGATTATCTTCCTAGGTACTAACGAATAAATACCAATATTAGAGAAATATTATAAATTATAGAAAATTTCATGATAAGTCTAATCTAATGTAAAATATAAAAAATAAGCCCATTTATTATTGTTTATTGACTTAGGAATGCCTAAATATTCGTACATCTACTATAACAGTTTTGTATTGTTTAGTGGAAGTTAAAATGCAAAAGAGTTAAGATTAGTTTAGTAGTTTATAACAAAAGCTCATTATAGCGCCATCTCAATATACATATTAGGTTTTTAAAGCAATAAAGGTGCCGGTACAAGACAAAAATTCATACATATAAAAATTGTTTTACGAAATAAGAAGGTCGAAAAATGTAGAGCTTAGACATTTAGTTGTAAATGATCCTTGATATGTAACAAGACATACGTATTACTAGTACCAAAAAGTAAATGCGTGCGTAACAATGAAACATATACATACATAGCAATAACTGCAAAAAAAGTTTTTCAGTCTCTTTTTCTAAAATAAGTAATATTTTTCTTAAGAATTTCATCAAATGAAGAAATAGTATTATAAAAATACATATATGCAGTATTGCTATACATTGATAACTTTTAACATGATCAGTTTAAGAAAAACTTACCGTATAAAATTAAGCACAAGAATGGTTTGCTTACTTTTAGAAGAGCAAATCATTAATCAGTTAATTGCATTATGATAACGATGCTAACCGGAGTAAAATTGTCCATACAATGTATCATGTATAAAAATGGTTAAGCAAGAGACAAGCATCAAAGGAAGCCAAGAAGATGTAAAAAAGATAAAAAATATCTTTTTAGATAATTCAGTTGTTGTATACATGCATACATACAAAATGTTGTACAATGTAAGTTTGTTTGAAGAATAAAAAATATTCCAAAAGAAATTGATAAGGAGTTGATGTTTTATTTTCCAAAATAATCTACTCCATTATATACAGCATTTTATATTGCATCTTGGATCTCACAATCTCGACTGGATTAAACATGTTCAAGTAGGGACTCCTTTCCACAACCAACCCTCGTGTTTGATTGAAAAACTGATAAGCAAATGGCTTTTGCATTTAAAAAATGTAAATTTAATAATTCCTTCAAAAAAGTTCGTGCTACTCTGACAAATCAACGGTACAGGATATACATTTACATATAAAGGCAAAAGCATGAAAAATGAAAGGTAACAAAGCACATGGACCCTTTCTGAAATGAACTGGAGATGGAAACAAAAAAAAAACTCCCATAAAAATCAGCATCTTGAAAACGCCTGTCATTTGTTGCATTCTCTTCGTTTATCATTCGACTTCAGCCCAGCAGATTGACTTCTTTCGTTGTGTATAACTGAACTTTGTAAAAATTCTTCCGAGATTTTTCTCGTTTTCTAAATTATTTAGTAAACTACTTAAAAATTGCTTTAAACATTTAAGTGAGAAACATTTTTTAACATTCATTAGAAATTTAAACGGATTTATTGGTAAGTAACTAATAATTTAGCAAAGATATAAAATGAAACCCTGACATCTCACGATTAGTTTTCTTGTAATGACGTAATTGCTTGTATTAATTTATATATGAATTTTTTTTTGCTTTTTAGTGAACACTATGTCTGGTGAGCAGAAAAACTCAAGTGGATACGGAGGAGCTAGGGCATCTAATGGTTTTGGTATGGATCAAGGGGCTAGAATGGGTGAATCCGGTGGGTCTCAGTTCGGACAACCTCCACCCATGCAGTTTAGAGGTCCTTCAATGATCAACGTGTTCTGTTACCCTGGGAGTTATTCTGTGACGACCCGTTTCGAGGGAAACCTGGGTCGCACTTTCGGAGGCAATGTGAATCCTAACAACAGTCGCCAAGTTCGCTTCGCAAGGTAAGCGTAGTTTTTAGTAGGATTTAATGGGCTTA
>JAQIWN010000952.1:0-24611 GCA_034699025.1 Entomobrya cf. arborea Gr-Col-00668
ATGCCTGTACTATACCTTAGCCCTTCGTAATTTAAGGTTGAAATTTGTCCAAGTAGCATTTAAACACCCTTTATTTAGTGATCTGTTTTAAAGCAAAAGCACCGGAAGTAATAATCAGCTTTCACTTTTGTGACAATCCCTTGTATCTCACTCCTTCACTACATCCAGTGCTACTTCTGTCGCTTAAAATTTTGTTTCCACCATTTATTTGTTGTTAGATGTTGATCAGGGATGCAAAAAATGACAGGTTGAAAATCCTCTCTTGTAATAATGGATATGCTAAACTCTTGACAAGTAAGTATGAATATTTTTGGAGGTACCTCCATCCAACATCCAACAGAGCTCACAACTAAACTGTCTGCCATTCTATTTTCACTCAATATTTCATGAAATGTGTGTGCTCGTGTGTCTGTAATAATGTAAGCGTACTTTTTCATGTCGTTTGTTACTATTCATAAGATTTCATTCAACTAAAAAATATATTGCGTCTGTGCACTTACAAACAGCATGTATGTATATTTGAGTGTGTGTTATATGCTCTTTCAAAGCTGTCAACTACAATATTTATGCTGGCAATATAACTACACTTACTTTTTAGCTTCAAGCAAGTACACAACGAGTAGTAACATGACTAGTATATACAAATAGCATACTTTTGTATTATTTTCCACTTGGACGACTGATATAATAACAAGAGAAAGACTCATGGGAAAAATATGATAATCTTTTGTAGGTTTTCTGCTGACACTTTATATAATACCGATATATTATGCATTATGGCTGTAACGATTATGCTTTCTCCAATTGCTTTCTCCCTAATATATTCGGGAATATATATAGTAATTTGGGAATGTGGTAATACATACTTATCATATCGTGGTCATACATTTGTCAATTAGGGGCACAACTGCTTTTGCCGGGACAGGTTCACACAGAATAGTAATTTTACATATTACGCTGGTAGAGTGGAGATCCATATCACATTCCTGTCGAGACAGTAAGCCGTTACGAAATGACTTGTGAGTACTGAGTGACTACTGGGGTGAGCTGAGTGGAGTAAACTAATCAGAATCTCAAATTTTGTTTGTGTTTAATGCCTTGGCTGCCTACGACGGTAGAAAAGGTTAGACAGTTTTGGTTCATTGTCCGCCAAAAGAGAAGATATGATAATCATAAATCACAGAAGTCACATTAAATCCATACTACCACAGCAAGCCAATATCATGTACGAAATTGATTATGGATTTTCCATTTGCATATAACATGTGGGCACCTTACCCTGTATACATTGTATAGTTGAATAACCATATTTTTATACTTTTCTATTTAATAATGTAGGCGTATACATGTTTATTTTGAGGTTTAGTGAAATTCTGTCCATTACGAGATGCATTTTAGAAAATGATTACGATTATCATCACGATTTATCTTGAGGCAGTAATAATAACAGTTGTCTGCATGCTTAATCTTGGCAGTTGAAGGAACATCAAGGAAAATGAAAAGACGTTAGGCAATCAAATCATGAAGTTTATTTGGCAAATGTGAACCAGGTTTTACAATCATATTACAGTTTATTTTATTGTGCCAAACTTATTTAATAATATAAAACCAGTTCAGTCACTAGTCAAACATTTTCAACGCAAGTCAAGAAATTACTAGAATAAACGAAATTATAAACAATAAAATTGTAATAATATAGAATCGGACTCTATCTTCAAAAGTTACAAGGTAAGGTGTTAAATTCGATTTATTAACTTTGGCACGTTTAAAAAACTTACAGCAGCCAAAATATTAAGTTAGATCACAAAATATGTAAGGCACAAAACTTTTTAAAACACTTATTTATTTATAGACTTTTTATGATAATCAGGCAAACCTCATTTCAGTATTTAAATTCAAATTGTGTGCGTACGCATAGCATAGTTTTTTTCTCACTCTTAAAAACAGCAAGAAGCCTTCTTGTTCAATTTTTGGATTCATTCAGCACAAAAACTTTTTTGTAGTATTTTTTTCTTGGAGTTCTGTTATTTCTTCAAACTAGTAACAAGACTTTTTCCAAGTCCTTTTAAGCATTTCCCCATACAGTATTCAATATATAAGAGGCAAAAGTTTAATAATAATCATGTCAAACTTATACTTATGTTTTTTTAGCACAACTTTGTGTCCTCCTCGTCATATCTTTACTAAGCTCTTTTGGTATATACAGTACACTAACAACGAGGGAATTTTCTTGAAAAAACACGCAGTGTGTACGAGATTTTATTTATCGTCAACTTTAATTTCTCTCCGTCCTTTTTCTCAATCTCAACGATGAGAAAAATAAGCAAGTAGGTTGTATTGTAATCTTAACAATATGGAACGCCGGAACCTCCTTAAAAATAACAAAATAAAAAGAGAGAGAGAGAGATGCTAACCATTATTCCGACGGAATACCTAAATTTTACATTATTTCGTATGGTATGAAAACGGTAGTTGTTTATAGAAATGCCATTATGGGACATCATGCTGCCACTTCCCGCAGCAACAGCCCTTTTTCTGTTTCTTAATGTCACCGTATTCTCCATACTTCCAAATGGATCGATCAAGGATTTCTGACGAGTGCGAAGAACCTACTTGCCCACTCACCATATTAAAAAAACTCTAGGTATTTTCCATTCAATTGTTTGTATTTTTTGTATTATATAAGCCTACTACCTACTTATTTTTCTGGTGTTGTGTTAGAATAATGAAATAATACAAAAAAGTTCGGATATTACTGGTACACTACAACCGCCACATAACCAATTGCAACCAGCTATAAAATGCTGAAAAAAGCGTTTTGTGACATGCCCATAAAAATCATTCGGCAAACTGCAAATCACGCTTGTAAATCGATGAATTATACTGATGTGGGGTTCTACAGTCCCAATGAAAAACACTAGGACAAAAATAGCCATTAAAGTTGTCATGTATGCAATTTAACTAGGGTAGTGCCATATTATTATTACGTTGCCGTCTTGGTGGCATGGTCCTTGTCACGAAAATAAAAAGGTTTATTGCTGACTCCTCCGGTTCTCTCTGCACAACTTGTATTCTAATACTTTGAGCTTTCATTTTGATGCTTTATGGTTGAGTAGATCGGAGTTGAAGGCGCCTTTTCTAGGAAGAAAATGTCAGCTTTTTTTGTGCTGCTGTGTTTGTCTTTTAAGCGTGTTTACATACATTATTATTCTGCAGGCTATATAATATTTGTACACACATGTGGAAAATGCTATGTAAATTACTACTTACTTTGCAGAGTCCTTCGGGACAATCATACATATGAAACATGGTGTATTTCGGTATTACTGACTTACTTTACTCTACTTAGAGAGAAAAAGGAAACGTGTGGTGTTTTAACCCTTATAAAATTTTTAAAACAGTGCTTTTACTGATCGTATGTAAGTTCGTATACACTTACAAATATTTGCGTTGTCTTGCTGAAAACTAGCAATATTTCTTGCTGTGAAAAAGATGGAAAAGGGCTTTTATTCTCTAAGGCATTTTAAAGAATAAAGACAACCTGACTTGACTATCTGCTACTCTGCTGTGTTGTATGAGAACAAAAATGCATCTTGTGTCTAATGCGCCCACATCCAAAACACAAAATAGGACGATTTAAAAGCTTATCCAAGGAGTGGGGGGAAGAAGAAGAACATCAAGTAAAAGAATGAGCTTGAGCTCATGATGATGAGCTGTAGAGAGAAAAAACTTGTTCTGGAGCCAGAGCCAAGAAAAAGAAAGATGAAGTGGTGGAAAATGGAATGGAGAAAATAAGTGTGTCTTTTTATTGCAGACTTACAGGCAGACTGCGCGTGTAAAAGCATTCACTCATTGAAACAAAAGAAAATTACCTATAAATACACAAGTGGCATTACAAGTTGCAATGTTACTAAAACCGTACAATAATACACAAAATTGTCTGTTTTTAGGAACTACTATATATCTTATTGCATTTTCTTTGGAAAAAAAATTGAGAGGATAATGGAACAACAAAAATAGAGAAAAGTAAGTCAATGTGTAGGACTGTTGCTGGATAAGATGGTGAATTTTCTTGTTGCTGATGAATGAAGTTGTTTGTTTCTTGTAAAAAATTAAACAGTAACAACACAATAGTAATGCCTACACTTTCTGCAACAGTTTTTTTCTACATGTAATGTATATGCAATGGGTGTATATCATATAAACTTGGAGATATGCTACATATTTTTTTCCCATTTAGGAGATATTTGGGAACAGGAAATTGCAGCCATTCTAACCTACAAAAATACCATTGTATATTTTGTTACTTATAATAATGCGACCCAAAAATACACCAGCTTCCTTGTGGAAAGTCATACCTCCAATTGCCATTATCATCTTACTATAGTAAGACCCATTACCCCATTTTTTTCGTGGAACAACAGCAGCCAGGAAAAGCATCCCTTCAATTTACTTTACTTTGAACGTGCTTTATTATCTTGTGCTGCTGTTGGTTTTCATGCACTTACCTTGTTTTTGTAATGGGGAGAATGCAACCAGCACAAAAAAGATAATTTCGGGTAATGGTAGCAATAAATACAATTTGGTTTACCCGACAAAATAGAAAGTTGAAATTGTCTAGTTTCTCCTGTACTACGTGAGCCACGACGATTTGTGGCTTTGCAATGTTCAATGTCTCTCGTCACAGAAATTTCTCTGCAGAACAGTTAGAGAGAATTGGCGGTGCAAAATTTCCTATTCTTGAAACACAGATATAATGGAGAGGAACGGAGAAAATGGATCTTTGGGGATTTGTTTTTGTGCACGAATAGAATACGAAGAAGAAGAGTGAAACTTGATCGTTGTGGCATCATCACGGCACAGAACAGCCAAGTCGATGTTATTTAACTGGCTTGTTTTCGTCTAAATGCAAGTATGTAAGTGTAATCCAAGAAAACCACACGTTAACGTATTCTACACGTAAACCATTTATCTAGGACTGCCATATTATTAGGCGATTTCATTCTGGAGGATGATACATACTTATTATTATGTCTCTAGTGAAAAAGTTGGCCAATTAATAGAAAGTCTGTACGACTGCTTGTCTACTTTTGGGTTTCGTTAAACACATGATGCCAGATAAATATCTAGATAGAAAATGTTTCAGCTGAAATCAATATCTATACCGCGACTAATTATCTTTTAAAAGTAACCTGAATTTCAATTCGCGAGATATTTTCAAGGTGAACGTAAATATATAAATGACCTTGTTTTTCATTTAAGCATTTACTACAGATTGGAGAAATTATTAAATAAAATGAGTCATTTGTACTTACATCCTTGTCCTTTTTCCCCATACCACCACCACCACCACCAGTATTAACTGACGCGGCATTCATGATGATAGTGTTGTGTGGGTGAGTGTATATTATCCAATAAATATGATTAGATTTATGAGCAGCACACACACACAAACTTTCCCTTAATACTTCGCACTACACCTCCGAGCTATATTTCAGATTACAATTTAATGAACACAACTTATTAAAATGGAATGCAGTTAAGTAGTTTTCACGATAAGTGTGCATTTTTATGTTTTATTTGATTTACTAATGACTCTTTTTCGTCAAGATGATGAATATGATATTTTCTATCAACACACCTTGCTGATTTAAAGGAAAATTGTCTAAGTCTAATTTTTGGATTCATTTTCGATGCTAATATTGGGAACAATTCTAAATATAATTCACTTCATTAATTCGGAACACACCACTGCAGAAAATTTTCTCCGAATGCAGAACCTAATAACACCTTTACATTTTAAACAACAATAAATTTAAACGCTCTTATATTAATGACTTAAAACCATAAAAAATGACCTGCATTTGAGCATTGGAAACTAGTACATTTTTTCTGCTCACACACAAACACGTTGTTGCTTTTCGTTGTTCTGCCACGAAAGACAAGTCACGACTCATTCATTCCCGTCGTCTGGTAGAACCAATGCATGCCTGATTCGTGAAATTCAGAAGAGACGACGGCGATCAGTTAAGTTGAGATGGAGCATATCGGCCTGAACACCAAGCACTACCACCAAAGTCTCTTTAGCAAGTGAAAGCCGAGAGAGCCATATGAGCAGCGTTTGAGAGAGGAGAAGAGGAGGATGAGGAAGAAACATGCTTCCTTTATTCATCCGTACACACAACAACAAAATTCTCAGCAAAGCCAAAAAAAAGTCCTATTTTATCATGATGTTGTTAAGTAGGTATACTACTGCTGATACAAAGGAAAAGGGTTCAGACTCACGTTCGTTCAGCTCACTTCATGTAGTATTACTTCTTGCACAACATCACTGTTGATAGTGCCATCGCCCTAATATGAAGAGCACTCATATTATTCTTCTTCGACTAAAGCTATCCAAAACTAAAAAATAACCCACGTTCATTTAGAAAGCCATGCTAAAGCGACGTCTGGGCAGATTGCTGTAATATATGTTAAGGCTCAAGTCTCATCAGCGGGATCAGATAAGACTAAAACCGAAAAAAAAGGTTCCCTTGTTTTTTCTTTCTTTCTGGAAAATAAAGTCAGCATCACCATATGGGGTAAAGGGAGGGTAATGCATATTCCTTTGAAAATTCTCAAATGTTTATACAAATTCTTGGTTATTTTTTGTGTGTGACCCCATCAGATAGATTTTCCATGAGAGAAAAATGTACCGGATTTTTATACAGAATGTAAAGATAAGCGATAAACAAGCATGTTGTTGTATTTACCACCGTACATGATATCATATAATACATGCATACAAAAAGCAACATAGTGGTCCTTTGAGAGCTACAGAAAATGGAAATAAAGTTTTTGTAAATGGAACAATGAAGAATAAAAAGAGACAATAATAAATGTATGGACTACAGCTGGAGCTGGCTCTGTATTATGTTTGTATTATACATTTGACTATGGAGAATTCTTTTCCTGACTGGTTGACGTTTTTCTATTATGTCCACTGAAACGAACAAACATGAGCAAAACAAAAAACCGAGAAAGCTTTGAGTCTTTGAGATTGAGTCTTGAATGTTGAATAAAAAGTATAGGTACATAATATTTATACTCTTAATAATACGAAATCTGAAGCCAGCACTGTGTATACATTTATAGTAGCATATAGAATTCACAATCATAAGTCTAAATTTTTTTTCCAAGTTATTTCCTCATTCTCCATGTTTGTTTCGTGTGTAGCTTGTTTGCTTTCTTGTTTATCTTTTTCTTGTTGTTTTGTTAGCCGTAATACAATTCTCTTTCGATAATGTAAACGACAAACTGAGAGAATATCACTGGGAATTCTCATAGCCTTGTTGGCTTCATTTTTGTAATATATGAACTTTCCCTGCTAAATAAAGACCCTTCTTATTTTGCTTGTTTGCACAAATGCATACACAATACATGCATATAAACACATTTTTAAAGAGAAAAAAAGTCAGACAGGGAACGATTGAGATTGCTCTGTGCAAAATGGTGCCAAAATGCATACTGCCTTTAGCTGTGATGTGAGTTGGAATAATGATAATAAGCTAGAAAAGAGAAGGAGGAATAAAAATGAGCTATTCATTTCTAGGTGGCATCCAGTCAGTTAGTTTTATGTAGATCTTTGAGTTTATGATGGGTTTACAAAAATAAATATACTAACAAGAAAATGAGAGATGGAAAGAAAGCTTGTTTGAGAAGCTGATTTGATAAGAAAACGACCGCATTGTGACTCTAAATGAATGAATGTTTGTGTAAGTTCTTCTTTCATATCCTCATCATCGTAGTAAAGCAAAAGTATAAACGCAAACAAACAAAATTTTATGGAGTTCCTTAATATATTTTCACTCTCCTTTTCTCAGAGTTTATTGTTAATAAATTTTGGTTGGAATGACAGCAACCTGCCAAGCAATATAGTTTATAAGCTACTACGGCACACATGAAAATAAAACAAAGTTGCAGTTCTAATTATAATTTATGTCTTTTTATTACGATGAATGGGAATACGAATGCATAGTCTTTATGAATCATTCATAAATATTTTCATTGGCGATGAAAGCACTGAACGTAGTAGTTAGTTGATACAGTTTAATAGGAAGAAAATGATTTTGTTCATGCCTACTATTTTGTAGTTTTTCTTTTGTTACGACCTGCAAACTTTGACTGTACTGTAGGTAATATACGTGTACATATCTCTATATGTTCTTAATGGGCGTAAAATACAGTTCGACCCGTTTTTATTATTTGCGAAGTAGAATTTATAAATTAGGGAAGAACTGCAACTAGTCCTACAAACATATTTCTTTCAGTTAAGCAATCAATAAAGCAACCACTATTTTAATGCAAAAGCAATGAACTGAACGTAAAAGTAACAAAGTTAGATCAATGAGAAACTGGTTGAGAGGAGAACTTGTCAAATTCTGGATAACATGGGCAAATGAAATCATGCCAAAACAGAAATAAGGGTCACTTCAGTTCATGGAAATCCTTGAACGTTTACTCGAGTGCCCTGCTACTTCGATCTGTCTGCTTTGTTGTAAGATATACATCATGATTTGATGTTACTACAAATTACAGATACTTTGTCGTGTATTTTTATCTTTACAGTCTTCATTTCATAATATTTTAGGAGCATTGTGAAACACAGAGAATGATAAATATAACAAAGTCTCACATGAAAAGTGAGCATTCAAACTTTGATCAGAAATTCTGATTCAGAATTATAGATGTCAAGGTGCAAACAATGCAAGGTATTAATACAAGTGCTAAAAGAAAATTGCATTGTGCATTTAGATTTTTGTGATATTTTGAATGCATAAAAAACTGTTTTTAGACTAACACAAGCAGTTCACGTACCCGAAAATAGCCTAGCTATTCGGTGACGATTTGCCTAGAATTTGAAAATAGTGTATGTAGGAGAAAGCAAATATAATTTTAAGGCGACGACCCAGAAACAACTGAAAGAGCTTTTTGTACGCTGACGTGACAAGAAAACGAATGCTGGTAAGGGAGAGCAGAAAATGAGACAGACAAACAATAATAATAATATTTTCATAGTGGCTCGTCACACCCAGCGAATTGCTGTGTGACATGCGATGTCAATCTCCCTCCTGCTACGCATAATTAAATGGAGAAAGCCTTAGTAATTATTTTAGATACATAGCGAGAATAAGATTGAATCTGGAATGGAAACGACAACAAAGCAAAACATTTCGCACTCAATTCATATTCAAACAAGATGATCAGATATTTATTCCGGTAGAATCCTTTGATTACAAAGTCTCAGTATTTGTGAATCCCTGTAATTTTCTTTGTTCGTACCTACTTGCTGAACGGTAATGTACAGTCTTAACTCTTAGCCGCTGGAAACCATTTGAATTTGCGTTTACGACCTCAATATTAAAAAAATCTCAATTTTCAAGTGCTGATGTGGTGGTGGTGTTGGTGTATGTGTAACACTCAACAATTTTTTTTATTTAAAGCGCTGTTCCCTTTGATTGAAGTTTCACTGACTTTCTCCAAAGTACTCAGTTTTAGTTCTTCCACAATCACAAAGCTTTGTGTGCTCTGCACTTAAGTTACAACCATAATGGATTTTATACTTTCAACTGTACTTTTTTGTGCATGGCTTCTTTTCTCTATCGCAAAACTCACAACTAGTCTCGTAAAGTTAACGGCTGAATAAAAGCTTCAAACAATTTGTATGTACATGAAAAGCTAAGAAAAATGGAAAACCACGAGATATAAAGTGAAGATACATAGGTACGTAAAATAAAAAAGAGATGCATTAAAAATTGTGTAGCAAAAAAAGGAAAACTTGTTAGTACAACAGAAAATTTCCCCATACCCTACCTAATAGCAAAAAAGTACATGTAAAAAGATTTAAATAAATATTTTTTTTTACATCTTTCCCTGTATTTGTGCTCGTTAGACTACTGTTTCTCGACAAGTACAAAATTACTTAGCAAAAAATTCTTAAACCTACTTATTTTTTTTGCCTTGAGCTTGCCATTATGCACTAGTGTTATTATTAGAACGTTACCTAATTCCATCTTAGGTTTTTCTTGTAAAAATGTGAAATGAGAGCTGGTTCGTGTAATTCAACCGTTGCGTAAGTAAGATATTAGAGACGAGCACGTTCTTCTGTTCTACAAAAATAGTGTAATGGCAATGGAGGTTGTTGGTTATATGAACTTTTGACTTCTGGCAGCTCAATAACAGGAACTTCAGTTACTTCACTCTTTCACTCCACTCAAGTTCTATATGCATACATTTTGTAGGAAGAGAAAACGACCTCGATGAAAGTGAAGTACCAACAAGAAGACTATGACCGCCATCGTAAACTCTACTGCGTAGAGGAACATTGAGCACATGACTTCGCTTCTTCGTGAAAACAACCGGAATTGGTAAATAGATCGTCTTCGCCTTGTCTTACAAATAAATGAAGTAGAAGATATACAAGATACGTGTAAGAAAAGAGTAGAAAAAAATGTTTTGGTAGTTGACTATAAGTTACATGCCTTTGTACGAATCAGGAAAAACTTGAAGTTTAGTGTCATCATCTGTTACACTGTTATAATATTCTGATGATATGAATATAGTAGGTATCAAGTGTTATCGCTGCCACTTCTGGTATGTATGAGTATGGGTACCATTACGCGAAAAACAATGTCTTATAGTTGGTATGCATGATGGTTTTGCTGATAGGTAATTGCCAGTTTATAAATTACAAAGAACTAACAATAAGTAGAAAAAATATAAAGGTAGAATGTAAGTCGATGAAGAAACCAAACTGATTAATAAGGAACTTCACACAGTCTAAGTTAGTTGCATTGGAGCCATAAACTGTCGTTTTATTCATAGATTACTACTATTTAGAAGAGAATAGCTTCTTATTCTCCAATTTGCACTAATCCCTTGCATATGACAAAGTTATCGTAGTTAATGCATTGTACATGTTAGTTTATCATTTATTGTTCCTGTTTGCAAATAGTATAGTTTGAACATTCCCTGCATCTGTTTGCCAGTTTACGTCGTTTTCTCCGTCACATTTAACACAAAACATTAACATCGGATGTTATTTCATTGAATAATAGTGCAATTAGACTACATAATATTACGTGTGGACTGCAATCAAAATTACTTGCTCTACTTAAAATGTAGTTTAACCACCCAATCTTTAACACTATTATGGCTTTGAAAAAATGGCCACGAAACCGTATGCAAAATAATTATATGGAAAATCCAAATGAGTTTTTGATTAACGTTCAGTGTTTATGTAAACAGACGGTTAAAAAGCTGCTTTAAGCTCCAGTGCTGATGTATAATAACTTGCCCCGCTTAACTTGCCTGTCGCTTTAGCTAGTTGCATTATATGAGTAAGCATACCTATATGAATAGGCAAATCTTTGTAATGGCTTTGAATAATATTTTATAATGGTGTTTTGTATTTTGCACACAAAAATGCCGAATGCACAACAACAGCGCAAAATGTGCCACCGGATATTACATGGACGGTAAACAAGGGCGCTGAGTTTGCGATGATGATGAACACGCTCATCAGCTACCACCGCACCGAATAAACTGGGAGCGTTGTCGGTGGTGAAGTTGAAGTAATTCATTATGGCCAGATTCTGCCACACGATAAAAGCTTGCAATTTAACATGAAAGATTGTATAATTATAATACGCACACAAAGGAAAATAGCACAGAACTGGGCAGCATGTTCATAAATAATTTTTTGGCTGAGCTGACTACTACGCAAAGTACACACATAATAACATGTAAGAAACTTTCTATAATCGCTTTGTTCATTCTTTCGAGAAAAGTAATAAAATCTTAAATGCTCTTATTTTATAGTTGTTCTGCCCTTCGTGTTTTCTCTAATGCGATAGAAGACCTGTACCAACATCACAGGGAAAGCTACTAAGCAAAGTTACTATGAGCATGTTTTGCTTTTGTAAAAAGGTTATCCAGTAGTTCTTGCAGAAATCTAGTTAGTATTATTTATTACGAGATGCTATTATTAAAGTATCAACATAATATACTTACACCGTTTTACCTTAATTTGTTATCTATTCACTTAACCATGCACAGTCATCATTGCTTTAATGGCCATAATGATTGTATCTGGTTGAAAGATGCATGTGTGATAGTTGTGCTATTAGCCGCATTTGACGACAGTCTTAAAATTGAACTATTTTGTTTAAACTACCACAAAGCCAAGGGAGAAAAGAGAAACGCGCAACATAATTTTATTAATACAGAAACATGCTATAAAAGAGTTTATTTCACAGTTACATACTTTAATGACCTCACTCCCCAGCCACGTGTATCAAGTTAAGGAAATGAAGCGTTGATTTGATACGCTGTACTGATTTGGCAGGTTGGTCACTCATGTTATTCATCGAACACGATTTTCTCTTGTGTGGTAACCTTTCACTTGCCTAGATACATTCCTATTTTGAGAACTTTCACTTCTAAGAATATTACAGCAGTGGAGCAGCGAGCTACTTACATGCATGATAAAAGCATTTCCATTTTAATATAGTGAACTGCGGGACTGAGATTCCAGCTGCGTAGTTGGCTTTCTACTTTCTCCAACTGTGAATCGGGTGAAAATGGAGTACACGTAAAAATATTCCTGCCATTGTAAAAATAATAATAATAAGAGCGTATAATATCATAACTATGTAGAGAAATTTACGGAAGCAAAACTAGGTCTGAGTAGCATTTTTTCTTAAATTTATAGCTAAAATATAAAAAAAAATATATAAAAATGACAGCCATTCATGCATGGAGAATTTCTTCGTTGCTGGTTGCTGCTTTATTGTTACAATGACTTTTCCCTTAGTATTATTATTATCGCATCATTCCCTTTTTATATAAAATATATGTATGCTATAAATACGCTTAACACTTAACTATAGGCTGTAGGGCTTTGTGTATTATATTATTTTCACAATTGCTGCATGAAGATTATAGAAAGGATAAGTGGGTGAAAGTTACATTGGGAAAAATGACAAAAATGTGTGAACGTAAAATGTTCACAAAAAATGGTTAGGATATATTATGTTGCTAGTATAGCTCTACTTTAATCAGACAAAGTTATATTTTATATGTTCATGGAAAATCCTTGATGTTATTGTTGTTGGCTGGGTGGTAAAAATGGGGAAGATTTTTTTTTTTCATGGATGATCATATGATGTTGTTAGTATGTCTTTTGAGAATGCGAATTGTTGCACAATATCTAACCAAGAAAACAAGGGAATTTGAGCACGAGGACCTTTTTTCGTATATTCTCAAAGGAGTTCAGATAAATTGTGTTGAGTTCATTGCCATTATGAATGTATACATCGGAGGTAATCTCGATATCCCAGCTCACTGAATAGCTTTGATAAGGAAGTAAAATTTGTAGCATCCATGAACTTGTTTCTTTTTACTTTTTCTTCAGAGAAAAATATCGGATTGGCAAACGTTTTGTGTTTTGCAATATACATAACAATAGATACACTAAGGAAAGTAAATGAAGCATAGCTATTTTGTAGACTAGACAGGAAATACCCTGAAACCAAATAACTGCGGAGAATCGACTTGATGTGATGTTCGAACGCGTAGATAATTTATTATGTTACTTCATTTTTTGAAATGTCTAATACATCATATCATATATAACAATTTCACTGTTTGTAATACTTGTTTATATTTTTTGCTTTCTATTTCTAATAATCTGGAGTGATAGATGGATCTTTTGAGGCACTCAAGAAGTGCGTATGTAGTGGAATAAGGAGAAGAACGAGTAAATTGAATTAAAGTAGACAGATGCTGCTCCAATCTGCACAGTGTGGATGCGAGTGGGTATGAAGAAGAAAGGATAATGGGTGAATTTGTCAAGCTCACGCTCACTGCCAGCAAATTAAATTCGAAAATTAATCCGTATAATGGGTATGAAGTAAGTAAATATAAAAATTTAGGCGATCCAGCGATTTTAATATCTCCGTTGTTCGTTGAACAGATTACCACTGGATTGGAAAATTTTCCAATATAATTTTCCGTACAAACCTTACTAGAATTTTTATATTATATGACATCATGCTTTCTATGTATTTTTGTATAGCAATGTATTTATGTTTGTACAATATTTAACTGTCTTTCAAGTTTAAAATTTCCAAACATTTTTCTCGACATCAAAAAAATTGTGAAAGCCTAAATCAAGTAATTTAGAACATTTTTCACTACACAGAACAAACAAATCTATCATCAATAATATTCATTTCTGGTGAATTCTATTTTCACAATATCGACGTCAATCGATTAGGAAAGTTCACCGAAAAATTAAATCGGAAACTTGCAGAAGGTGTCATGTAAAGAAATAAAAAGTTCTTTGTAAAAAATAGTATAATGAATTATTGTATTATTTTATGAATGCAATTCATATGTGTGTAATTTAGGCTTCAAAGAATGCGAGTATTTCGGTGCTATCGAATTATTAAAACGTTTCACGTACCAGTTTGGGGTTACTTGCACAAGATAGAAGAGTACTCAAACGAGTGATTCGTGAGCTTAAAATACCACATGTGCGCTAGTGTACTGCTCTAGTGTGAAAACACGTTTTTTTAGCTTTGAAAACAAAGCAAGAGAGAAAGCAAGCATGACATTTTCATCCTTTCTCGGAAAGGATGAAGGGAAAAATTGTTCAGCGCAAAATCGCCGGTTGGCTCACAAGTTGCATCTGTTGGGATTTTTAGGAAAGTGCTGGAAGGATAATATGATAGAGTCACTCAGAAACCTGAGACTCGCCGAGTTGTTCGTGTGTTGAAAGTAATAACAAGTTTTCACGGTTGGGGGCACTTTACTCGACTTGTAAATCGAAAGACTAGCTTAGCTAAAGTATGTTCGTGACATGAGCTATTGTAATAATGTCACGTTGCGCTACAACGAAAATTCCGATGTTCTAAAAAATATGCTTTCTTTCCTGATGTGACAAAAATGATAGTGTGACATCCACCACCATCATCATATCAACGTCTTTTTCACAATATTATCTTCTTGTAAATTTCTTTGGAGGTTACCAAAAAACGTGCCCGTGCATACTAATTGCTGGTTTGATTCCATAAAGACGTTCTCATATTGACATTTGTGTACTTACAATTTTTGTTATGCAGTTCACACCCATTTGCCACTAGAAAAGCTAGTCTGAGGAGACTAGACAAGACATCTTTATTTTGTCCTTTATATCTACTTTATGTATGTTTGTGATGTGAAGTGCGGATTATTATTTTGTGCCAGGGATGCTTTTAAGGTATTAACTTTCTTTCTCGCACACGGCTAATAATAAAAAGCAATGATAATACAATGAATAGAAGTAGTAACATTAAAAGACCAGAGAAAACTCATTTTCATCTTCTTCAAGAGTAAAATATAGCTTGGAGCAAGGAAGGCAGTCGAGAAGAAGAGAGAAATGAGCTGTTATTTTTCGTTTTTATTATTCTTTCCATATGGCACCATACACGTCACTTTCTCTCTTTTCCCTTTAACTAGACTAGAATACTTTGTGTGGAAATATACAACATTGTGATGACTTGACCGAAAAATAAGTACAAGTAAAAACAAAATAAAAGGTTATTATAATGGTTATGCGGCCCTCTAATAGAGGGATAGAGAAAAGATGATTTTAATTGAGTGACATGGTGAAGTGCCCCAACCAACTAACCAGCATTACAATAATTTTGTGCAGCATCTGCCAATTTACTTTTAATTATTTATTCTCCCGGAAAATGTGTTTCTCATCAGCTGTCTTCCAATCCACAGCGAAAACTTTTTCCCTGCATGGAGTTGAGGGAAGTGGTAAGAGGCATGCCTCTCGTTCCTCTCAAACCACCTGTCTTGTTAATTAACTTGCTTTTTGCATGTAATAAATAATGAAACTGAGCAGGAGGCAGAAACTTGGGCACAGAGAAGGGTTGTTCAAAGTTCATTCCAAACAATCCAGTAATAATAAAAAACAGTGTGAGAACATTGTAATAAAATTGGTGGATTCCTAAAATGTCTACTTATATTCTACGATTCATCTTACATTTTTAGTGTTATTATGAGATCTCCCATTTTTATTTTTGATGTTTTCTCCCCAGTGAAAGTCGTCATCCACCAATTCAAGATTCAGAAATTGGGAACCATCAAGACAGTTCATTAGTTCAAGAAAACTAAATTCACATTTCAGTTCTAATAATTTCATTTATTCTTTTGCAAGAACTGTCGTTTCACCTTATATTAAGATCCCATTTTGAGCTATTTGATGATGATTATACTGCATAATGTCAGAAATGAAAATGGCAGGTCTACTGACAGTCAGAATGCGCCATTATTAAGATGTTCTTCAAGAGGACGTGCTCATTTTCGTAATCCTACCCATTTTTGTGCCAGGTACGCTAATATAATATTCTGTGTAATGTGGTGAGGGCAGTCGTAATATCTACTTGGTGAAAGATGATGACGATGAAGCCTTTCTTCTATCTTAGATTTTTAAATGAAACCTTCTACTCAGCAGAAAAAATTATTGTTCAGCAATATAGACGGTGCACCAGCACCATTATGAGCATTATGGAACACTATAAAAGAAAGGTGTGATATAAGGTAGCAAGCAGTTTATTTCAATAAATGACTATAAGAAATAAAATTCTTTGGGAGAGAATGTCTAAACTATAGAACTTTTAATTTGTTAAGATCAAAAGAATAATGAATTATGAATAGAAAAAGGTTTGTAAGAGAAAAGAAGGTGCTTTAATTCAAAAGTTCCAATGATTAAAAAAAATCAATCTAAGCCGGAGTTCTTCTGTGAATGCGAGACGTGCTATATGATTTTACTGTAGGTTATCAAATGTAGCGCGTTAGAATCTATAATTCAATTTCTACTTTCTGTACTTAAAATTAAACTTTCACTACAATTCAATCAAAGTTAGACCCTAAAATCATTATAATTAACGAGTTTATGACTCATAGCCTAGATTAAGGCCTTTCATGTAGTGACCTTTAAAATTTTGGCCTCACTTCATACACAGAATTTAATCATCCCTCGGAAGTTTCGGTAGGACCTAAAAGTTGTTGAAGGTCCTGAAGCTTACGTGGTATCGGTATTGTTATACAGACAATAAACTCCAACTAAAAATTACTTTAACAAGAACTTTGATAACGAGTACATAAAAGATTATTTTACAAATGTATTATTCGACAATGACTTTGAATGACAAAGAGAAATACAACACAATGCAGTACTAATGGCAATATATTATAGTAGCACGTTTGTAGCACATAGTACGTTAGAAAAGGAGTCATTAGAGCTGTCGTAGTCTACCAACTTTTTTCAGGTTTTTCTGCATCAAGAATTGTTTAGATGTGGTTTAACTATTTTCACAAAGAACTCTGGAAAATACATCATTTAGCTAAATTGTAAAGTAATCTGTCAAAAACACTCTAGCCAAAATGCAATTTATCAACATTCGCCATTATTTTTTTTTTGCTATTATTTCAGCAAAAATGTCCATTGTTCAGAAAAATAAAGAAAATGTATGTTTTTTGTGAAAAAGAAAGATAATATATACGTTTTGTATCGTGGTTTTTTTGATTACTTTTCTATTTAGTTAAGGAGCTGTACTTCTATCTATATATCCTATTTCTTTTCTCGACCTAATAATTATCTACATAGATATTGTTCGAAAGCTTTTATTCTCGTAAAATAAAGAAGAAAGTTTACGTACAATATCTCTCGTTGCTGTTGTTCTGATGATTGTTACGATGAAAATGATGATCAAACGTAGACAAAAGGAAACGAGTTTGTGTGTGTGTGTATTAGAGAATGAATGGTGTTTTTGTGCACGATCTCTCCCACTCCACCACGACGACATTGGCCACTGCCACGGTCCACCGAACATTTTGCTTGGTTTCCTCTATGTCGTTTCAATATTGAGGAATGTCGTGTGCATTTATGTGTTGGAAGACACATTGTGCCCGTCCAGTTAGACCAAAGACCATAGTATATATATAATGGAAATTATACAATTCTAGTGGTTTGGTTAAATATTATATAAATGTTAAATCTAACCCCATGGTTTATTAAAGGAATATCAATATAATTCTCAGAATATAGTAAATGAGATGAATGAATCGATCTTCTATAATGCTAGTTTTCTGTGATACTTGTATTCTGTGCTTGTGCAGGTCATAAATAATAATTCTAAATCATCCTTCCTGTTCCTGTTTTCTCCACCACTAACATGATCATGATCATCATCGCCAAAGTCGTGATCAATGTAGAATGTTCCTGTGCTTCGTTTAGGCAAATAAATGGGGCAGTCGTTAAAGTTCAGTTGAGATTTTTTATACACAAACTGGCTATTATGACTCACAACGACTGCAAAGTGCGTTTTTGTACTTCGTCTTTTCAGGGAAAGACTAACAAAAAAATTGAGAGATCAAGCCGTGCAGCCTAACTGCCCTAATATTATACCAGTTTTTAGCAAATAAACTTGTGAGCTAATATGAAAATGTAAAAAAAGTCTCTAGTTGACCTTTTCAAATAGCAAAGGAATTTTTATGAAAGAGTTTGAGCACCAAAAGAGGAGACCCATGAAGTGCTTTAGAATAAGTAGGTAAACATAATAATATTGTAGCCATTATGCAATAGATGGAAGTGGAGAATCTGAAATATATAATGGGAGTCTGCTTGGAACAACTATTGCCTTGCTTGACTGAAAAGTGGAAACAGAAGTAAGAAAAAGTAAAGAGTATATTTGTGTAATCCGAGTAGCTCTTCTCAAAACATACAAACACACACATGGAAAAGATTTTATGCAAACAAACATTATTGAGCAAGAGAGAAGTAAGCCATAAGCATTAGGCAAATAACGAAAAAAATGTTTTTCCTTTTTTTGCAAAATCATGCGGGAATTTTCATAATACTGACAGAGATGAAGAGTGGAACATGATGATGGCAAAAAAGTTAAGTGGTATTACGGAAAGATAAGAAGAAAGAAGAATGTTGCAATTTTCTTGCCTCCTCTTATATTTCTTCATGTCTGACACTATTCTGTAAACATTTTACTTCAGAGCAGCGGTTCATCATATTTACCCTAATACATAACAGCAAAGTTTACATGTTGGAATAGTATAAATATAGCTATAAATGTGCAATAACGATTATGTGTTATTTTTGCATCTTTCTTGTGATGATTTGTGTGACCGAAATATTGAGGATGAGTACGAGCGTCAGCATAACTGCAAAAGATCAGTACTAGGGGGAAAACGGAAATTTAAATGATGAAGTATTAACATAAATGAATTAACAGGAACAACATATTTTTTATTTATTTATTAAGCTTGTTGGAGAGGAGAAAAATTTATGCTGCCAAGATTGCCTCTAGTAGCAGAAAATAGCGTGCTCGTGTGAAATGGAGTGTACAAAAAGGAGATGATGATATGGGAAGTGTTTTGTGGTGTTTTTGAAATTCCTAGCATGCCGACGAATAAAAATCAGTTTTTTTCTTTCATGAGAGGAAATATGAAATTCGTGTAATAATATTTAGCACATTACAAATATATATGTTGGACCGATGGTCTAAATTTATAGCAATGGTGCCCCATTTCAAAATAACTTGTTTTCGTAGATTTGCACTGGTCCACATAAAAATGTGGAATTATTCACTTCCCAATAATATTTTGAAGTATTAAACATACTGAATGTAGTATTGAAATGATTATATTGAATTTTGGCACAATAAAGTGTTGAGAGGTCGAGCAAAGGAGTTATTTATTATTTGATGTGAAAGAATTTTTTCTAAAGGATGAAAGATGATTTATTTAGGATTGTGTATACGCATTATTGCAAAAATATAGAGATTACACATTCAAAATCCAATCATCGAAATAATATCGTAACTTGGAGAATTTTGGTTTGGATGAATTCCAAAATGGCAATAAAAACGTTATTAATTTACTTTTTGGAATGATATCCTTTACACAAGTACGTATGTGTTTATGTGTGTCTCGTTAAAAATCATGTTTGAAATCAAATGTTATGTAAGTGTAGGATGGG
Organism: Entomobrya cf. arborea Gr-Col-00668; assembly: GCA_034699025.1. Classification (NCBI taxonomy): domain Eukaryota; kingdom Metazoa; phylum Arthropoda; class Collembola; order Entomobryomorpha; family Entomobryidae; genus Entomobrya; species Entomobrya cf. arborea Gr-Col-00668. The sequence goes on from JAQIWN010000952.1 coordinate 20,087, forward strand.
ATTATATTTTAATGACAGTTTAGATTCTCAGCATCTCATTAATTTCTACAATTACCATCATTACACAAGAAGAAACTACTTCCTGCAGTTGACAATGAAAGAGTATTGAACTACTTTATATACTAAATGATATATCAAATTAAATGTCAAATGAAAATCATATTAAGGGCAAAGGCTTCAACTTTTCAAAATAGGAGGATCTGAGAATCTTTAAAAAGACGTTGACAAGTTGGCGTGAAATACTTTTATCTCTTACTTTCAGCATATTCTAATATTAATGAACTATTTGTTATAGAAGTAAAACGCAATTATATAAATTTTTCCGATGATTTTGTGTTTAGCGTTTTATTACATACTAAGTTATAAAAGTAGATTTGTACAAGGATTAAGTTCATTTACAATGACAGTGCCACTGTGTTAGCTACACACAAGTGACATTGATGCACCACTAAATTTCGATCAAAGTTTTGAACCCTTTAAAAATAAGCCTAACAATGAGCATTTCAACTTTTTCAATTTAAACTCTTCAAAAAATAATAATGATCATAAACTACTATAAAGTAGAAACTCTGCAAACCGCAGAATTAAAGTACGCGAAGGAGTTTTACGTAAAACTTCATTTTATACCCCTTTTTGAATAGTTGGAGGCTTTTTAATTAATTAAAAGTTTGTAATGCACAGACACAAAAATCACAGTAGCACAATTAAAGCCCATATTTTTAAATGCTCTTTGTATGCTCACCCTTATAAACTTTGCAGTTTTCTCATCCTGGTCACTGTCATGCCGCCGGTGTAATCGCGAGACTTGCCTGGCTGACAAGGAGGACGTCTTTGGCAACGGTCTCTGGCTCATGAGGAATATCTCAGCACTTGTTGACAACCCGGTACGGTGATGACTTTGGTGTTGTTGACATAACCAGATGAAACCCGCTGTGGAGCTGATCAAGTAGGAAATTCGGTAGTAGCAGCTACAGCAGATGGACCAGCACAACCAGACGGGAGGAAACTGGCTTAGCTTCTCGAATGGAATCAGCTTGGCTGTTTTAACTGGATCTCAGGTCACGTAACAACAATGGAATTTGTAGAATGAGGAGAGGCTTTACTCGTGTGAGTAGTGCCTCTTCTGAAATGATTATGATTATGTGCCGGTGCTACGATAAAGATTACGTTTCGTTTTTTGATTAAGTAATCAAAAAGTGTGTACTCTGCCTTTTACAAGCGTACATACACGAGCACAACCACTCGTATCCAAGAAAAGAACAAAAACGCAACAGTCTCGAAACATGAAGAAAGCTGTATGCCTTAAACATTAAACTATCTTGACTATTCAATTTTCCGTTGTCAAAATTCCAAGTTCCCCTTTTTCTACATAAAAAGTTCTCCCGTTACTTCAAATAAAGTTTTTCTGTATTTTCTGTAGTAGTTTGTTCTTTTCAAATGTGTAAATCAATTTCCTCTGGAGAATTTTCTCATTACCACTTGAATGACTCTATTCCACGAACAAGAAAAACTACCACAGTAGCTTTGGTACAATAATATGAGTATGTCTTCTAGTTTCCGTTCCTTTGAAACAAAATGGAATGTATGTCGAGTTGATATTACAGTTGTGGTTTGGTTTTGGTTTGATGATGATGGCGAAGTTGATGAAGATGGTAAAATGAAAAAATAACCGAAAGAAAAAGAGAATCCAACTATATTCTTCCCTTTTTCTCTTTTAGTTTTGTATTCAGTTTTTTTGTGTAAAGTAAGTTGTACAACGAAAACGACAGCAGCATTGCACACAAACGCGTTAAGAAATGAGAAAGGAGGTGAACGAGGTCACATGAAGGAATAGTTCGATTTTGGAAAAAAACGATGATGATTTTTAGATAGAGAAGTATTCTCTCTCTCTTTCAAAACCACAGCTTTCGCTAAAACAGACAGAGCCAGAGTCAAGTTGGCTATGTGTTACTGCAAGGTTAGAACTGAGTGTGGTTCGTTCGTTGTGACAAGGCAAATATAAAATGTACACTTTACATATATATCTAGTATTAAATAGACATTCATGTTGACGATGAAGATGAGATTGTAGGTTTTTTTTGGAATGGAATATCAAAGAAGAATGTAACGGAAGGAAAAGAGATATGAACAGTTCGACTAGTTTCTGGTTGCAAGTTTCTATAACGGTGTAGTTCATGACTTGGTTTGGTTTGATGACTTTGGTAACTATTCGTTTTTCCTGTTCCTTGACTTTCCCTTTTTTTCTAAAGAATCCATTGACTTTTCAACGGAAACCAAATGGAAAAAAAAAGAAGAAAAAAAAAGAATTTTCAGGTCTCACGTTTTACCATTCTACATATTATATCTAGTTCTCTTTCACCGGTTGGATGGATGACTGTGTGGTTTAGTTTAGTGAGTACATACACTCATTTTATTACCTTTTACGTTTTAGTTCTTCGTATTTCTCTCTACTGATGGTATTGTTGTAATGGTAGTATTCTCTTTTATATTTTAGTATGATTTCATTAACTTTACTCTCGAGTTGAATAAAAACGAGAATGGAATCGTTAGAAGCAAAACTAAAGGTTGGTGGTGCGAATGAATAAATGGAAATACAAGGAAAATAGATCCTGATCGTGAGAGAAAAGACAAAAAAGTCAGTAGAATGGAAATCGGATGAGAGGATTCTCTTTTCTTACACTGGTTTGCTTTCTACTCTGTTATTTTTTCTACAAATGTTCATTCAGCGTGAAATACTAATTCTTCCAAGTAAGGTGAATCTGTCGAGAAATTAAAATAATAAAAAGAATTGTATAATACAAAGCCTGCTTTCACCTCTATTCTATTTTTCAGTTATTTCAAATGCATTTTTCAGGGTTTACGGTATATTACATTTTTTTGTGTGGAATGAATTTCAATAATAATAAAAGTATTTAGGTCAGTAATAGTAATAAAAGATGACCTTGCTGATTGTGTACCAAAGCAGTAGAGTGATGCATGAAAACACACTCGAAAATATTTTTTGCTAAATATAAATTAGGCTTTCTTTGTATAAAATTCCTAGAGCAACTTGTATTTTTATCTAAAAATTCAGTTGTTGAAATGAGGACTTCTACTTCAAAAGGAGTGTAGTATACTTGGGACAGTTGTATGGGAAATCAGCCCAGTGGTAAAATGCATAATATTACCGAATGAGCACCAAGCGCGCAGGTGTACCGTCTGCTTTTATTGTTGTTTTGTAGTGTACCGGATTAAAACTAAATGTCTCACTACAAATTGTTTGGTTTGTTTCTCAACTATAATGGTAGTAACTGTTTGGATATTTTCTCAGATAATAAAAGAGAAACAAAGTAGTTCCGCTTCAGGTCTTTCAGCTTGTTCCACTTTCATTATTATATTGCTATTGTTTCACCATACACCCAGCTCTCATGACTCAACTTTCACAAAACGTACAGAAAAAAAAGGTATATTCTATTTTGATGTATATTCTTGTCCTTTTACGCTTCTTTATTGAAACTCCAGAATACATTACAGTAATTTAAAAATGATGAAGGAAAATAAGAGTAAGTAATCTGTAATTCCTTGTGATATTCAAATCATTTTACTCAGGCGTAGCTGTACTAACCACATATTATGTAAAACTTGAATAAATACTCTCCTTGTTTTACTGGTATTTTAAAACAAAACACAACTACCGTCCCTTAACCGTGTTATCTTTATGAATATGTATGGTTTACTTTAGAATTTCTTGTACGAGACTGATTTGTGTGCAGCAAAAGTAGAGTAACATGAAGGAAAATGGAAAAGAGTAGTTTTGCACGTACGAAATGCCAGTGTGACAATTGTCCACACGCTGAATTTTAATTAGAAGCTGTGCAAGAGGGACTTACGAAGAAATAGATCGAGTGTGATGCACAAGAGCAACTAAAATGTACGAGACTTACTGTTTTTATATACAAGATTCTACTGGAATGTCAACTAAGGTAAAATACAGAGAGAAATTAAGTCACTTTTATTACGCTACTTGACTTGAGCCGCAGCTTAAGAAGGACTACAAAAAAACACGGGCTTGTTTCCAGTTTGAACTAACATGTTTTCGAAGAAAGTTGGAGAAAGTGAAAACTAAAAGACGAAAAGGAATGTTGTTTTATAAAGGCAACAGTGACCCTGTACGTCAAAGTGTTTTTCATCCATTTACAATTTAAAGTAACAGGACGAATCTGGATAAAATAATGTAATAAAAATAAAACAGGTGAAGCTATGTTACCTTCTTGAAAGAAATTTCTCTAGGATTTCGGAAAAGGATGCTGGGTTTGGGTTAGCACTTATTACATAAATATAAACATCTTTTAAAAAACGTACATTCGTATTTCTGGAACTAATGAAAATTCCAGAATATTCTAATGAGTTTCACTGTATGATATACAGACTTCGAGATAATATGATTTTGCATACCCAATATAGTTCGCCTAGTGAACCCGACGCTTGGGGACTGGACGTTTCACATAAAAACAAGTATTTTAAGGCCAAGTTTATTTGCATATTT
>JAQIWN010000953.1:0-24606 GCA_034699025.1 Entomobrya cf. arborea Gr-Col-00668
TTTAAAGTCGTCATCATTATCTTCTTTTGCTTCATTTCAGCTACGTCGTTATGAACGCTTTTACAGCGGGTTTATTAACGTTGCATTTAATATGAATATTGGTCTCATTTATAGATTTAGAGGAACTGATGACAATACTGTTTGAGTACGTGTTCAAAATACCCCCGTTCATAAACTACTCCTACGATATGTGCGATTACATACACCAGTTCTTCATTGATTTCACTGATAAAGTGAAGAAACCTACTGTACAGCATTTATTGCAACAAAGTTTAGCACTTCAAGACAATCTGAAGCTCCGTGGTGAGCCTAATCCAGTTTTGATTCTTCAAATGCCTAATTCCGAGGACGGCATCATTCACTACGAAGCAGTTATTCCAAGTGTGTCCCTTAATATTACGCAACTATTAGAGAATTCAGCGGGTATGACATTACGTACTAATTTGTATGAACAAATTACAAAATATATCGGCAAATTTTCATAAATTGTGGTGTCTCTGATAGATTCGCCAAAGACTGAAGGACTGACATGTTACTGTAACAAGACAGCAACTCTTGAATGCGCGACTTGTGCTCAAAATCATGGAAGATCCCCCGTTCTATTTTGTGAAGATTGTTGTGTGTTGCTGGAGGCTATTCATGACGAAATGTACCACAAATTAGAGCTCTCCCCTATAAAAACAGTCAGCGTTCCATCAATTTATTTGGAGCTGTCAGCAGTCATTTGTTTGAGAGCAGAAAAATATAGTACATTTCTTCGCAAACCCAAAGAGAATGGAGAAAATGTAAACTGGGTGTTCATTGAGGATTTTATTGATGGAAAACCAAGGGTAAGTATAAACTCAATCAATTTGCCATTCAATGTACAAACATATCGTTTTATACTTTACTTTTACGCTGGATCACTCATGTAAACATTGTACAATTAAATTACAGATTGAAGAACTTCCTCAAATGGAACAGTGGATAGAATCTGCAACTGCTGATGAATCAGATTTGAATATTAATGACTTGAGTAGAATCCAACGTCGACTATTGACAGAATGTCGAATGTTTTTGTATGTTCCCGTTCATAATTCGTTCGCTTAAATTATTCGAACTAATCAAAACTTTAAAATTTAAACCGTTTGCGTTTTGATTAAATTCTGTGATCTTGATTTTTGAAAGTTAATTGTTTTTAAATGATATGCGCATGTTGAATGTTAAACCAATTTATGTTTTATTGGAATCAATAAAGTGTCATACTGAAATGAAGTGGTATCTAAACTGAACTAAGGGAAGTGTTAAAGATCCAATACTGAACTATATTTAAACTTGAAATCTTTACATTTCGCGACAATCAACAAGTGCTAATGCTTGTTTGTAGTATCGAATATCTAGAGAGGTCAATGGTATAGCCCCATTTAATTGATTGATTGATTAATCCTCCCAATATACGCACACAGTTTCACAATGAAATCAATAAATTCTGTACGCATTTCCCAATATATCAAAGGTACAGACTTAACTTGTATATGTGTCGTATTAAATTTAGGTACATACGTCAGTCTATGAAGATTACTCTTGCATAATAAATATGATAGATAATAAATTTAATCTTTTAATTAGTACATCATTGAAAGGTCAGCTAAACACATATTTCAAGCCCTACTTGTTTTTATTGATATTATGATAAAACCCATTGCATCTTGAAATTACATACTCTTGACAATGCAATTCAATTTAATTTACTACTCTCATCATTACGCTAAAATGCTTTATCATTTGTATAATATTTACATAGCATCTCTACCGTGAAGTGAAGCCCATCGATCCAAAGTGGATTAACATGGGCCAAAACGAAGACTTACACACGTGTACGTGTGGCGTGGTCATTGAAATCCACTAAACGAACATTTAGCCTCCGCCTTCACTTATGAGGACCTAAGTTTAAGTCTACTCAATTCATTTCATCTTTACAAAAATTGCATTAAAGCAGAGCTTGATTTTTTCACACATCGTAGCATCTCCTTTAATTAATATACATATGCATCTTTTCTTCTTCTTAAAATGTCAATATCATAAATTATCAATGCATAATAATATTTTTCGTTTTACTGGTTCATGTAGTATTGATATCATGCATAGCATAGCATAATATCCAGAAGTCAATGTTAAAGTTGAAAGCATATAAACCAAGTATAAAGATAATTTACCTGAGCATTTGAAATGATAATTGCTATTAGCCATTAATTAAAACACTTTAGCGTAATGTGATACGTCGCTAATTTGTGTGTTTACATTGTTGAAATACAAGTTGGGTCATTAATAGGTACAGTTACAAAATCGGTCTATCAGCTACATAATTTCTTTGCTAAAGATTAGCACTAACGAATTTCTGAAGATTGCCATCAACATCAACGCATATTTTACAACTTATGGATATCGCATGTAAATATGTAATACAACTACAACCAACGTCAATTGATTATATTGATAGCATTGAACTCAAAATTTAACTTGGCAGATATTTGTTGTGATTTTGTCTGGAATGAAAATAATTTACCAATGTTTTTTATGAGAACAAGAAACCGCACTATCATCATATTTTAGTTTGGTTATCATTTTTGGGACATGACCATCATCATTCAATTGCATTAAAACAAGACGAAATCTGTAAATTCAGACTTAAATCTGTCTTAATGTTTGCCAATATAATATAGCAATTTGCAATAGATACAATAAATCATTTTATATTGACGTAGTAAATATGATTATATAATCCCCAGCATGAGACTAAAGATGGTAGCGAAAAAAAAGGAATTTTTATTTTAAGGATGCCAAAAAAGAGTCTTGCTGCCTCGTTTTATAACAAGCTACTAATGAACTATTGTGACTGTTATGATTATGATGGGAAGTTGATACCTTAAACGAGAGTAAACGTCAAGCGAAGCCATAAGTAAACACAAGGTAATTTAATAGGTAACATTAAAAGTACCTAAATGGGTTTCTCGACAAATTGTGAACTAAACTTGTCGACAATATGAAACTTGGGATTTCTGCATATAGTGCTATTTTTCTGTTGAAAGAAGTTTAAAATATCCGTGAATTAAACTGCATTTTAAATTCCAACTTCCGTTTTTATATGAAGATTTGACCGTTTACATAATTAGTTCATACAAATTCATAACTACTTAGATGATTCAACAAAAAAAAACAATTGAATGCTAAAAAAATGGCTCAAATAGGAAATATGAGAACGGCAAAAGACTCCACGTGCTGAGAAATAGCTCAAGACGAAATATTTAAACTAAATTCATGCCGATTGTTAAATACCTACTATTGGTTGACTGATTGGTTTAATTATGTGTTGCATAACAGCTCCTTCAAAACGTACTATTAATCAAAATACTCAATGAGAAATAACGAACATAAGATGGGACTTGCTACATACATAAATATACTCGTGTTTAGCCAGTTAAATGTATATTTTTATTGTTATTTGTATTTATTTAGCAATCTAATTCTATAATTAGGGCACCCACACTTTGTTCATTCTCAATAAGGTGTTACATTCTATAATTAAACGCTGTTTTAAGTTTGCTAAGATGATTCCTTTCCAGGTGCTTCTTTTTCAAGTATGCTTCCTTGACCCTTAACAGGAAACGATCGCCATTAAAAAGTCAGCAGACTATGCAAAGACGTCATCATCTAAATATCGTTAAATATAAATTCATTATTATGATGTAAATTAACAGTGACCCATCATTCTTCACTGCGTAAAACTATTTTTTTCTTAAATGGCACATGATATTCAGTTATGCTTACGAATCATCATGGTACAATATTTTTATAGTTTCTTCGTCAAATGGCCAACTGCCACGTGACGTCGTAGTTTTTGAGTGAATAATTTCAAACTCGAATCTTTCGTACCACTGTGTGTTGTAATTGTAATCTTATCAATTATAATGCCTACAACATAATTAGACTACCTTTGTCTTTGTTTACTGATTATCATGCATCTAGAGATTTAAATAATTAACCACGTTAGAATTTGAGAGACAGATCCAATCCAATCTTACTTTAAATCGATACTGTGCGCATTTTTAAAGTGGTGAGTTTTGATTGGACAAAGAACTTTCCCCCTAACCAAACATTAGTGGTAATGTCACCATCACCCAAAAAATATTTAAATCAATTTAAGAATTGTTCCAAAAATTGTGGTTTGGTACCATACGGAGGCAAAAGTCGTGCGCTTCGAGCACAAAGAATCATTTCGTCACCATAATTTATACGCAAAACTGTAACTAAAAATTGAAAGTTAAAATAGCCAATAGCCTTCGCAAAAACAAAGTTATTTGGGGAAATACAAGTGCATGGTATACGTGTATGTGTGCCTCTCAAATGGCTTAAATATGGTACAAAAACACAAGAAAAAATTAATGAACCATGACCGACTAAATTTTAAGTCTAAAAAAGTGATCAAGTGGATTGTAACTTTGATTTTGGCATAATGAGGTATAATATATATGTGCTACGGAATGATTGATAAAATTTCAATTTGAAGTACCAAGGTCTTCCTTTCATCGTAAAGTACCTGAATATTAGACCAGCAAACGTCAAGAAGTAAATGATGAATGAGTTATCGTCGATGTCAACTGTTTAATGTCAACTAAAACTTATAATTGAAGTGAATTCGGTCAAGCCCCTCTCATGTATATTATGCATGATCAATTTTGCATTTACTTTAATTTATTGTTACGAAATTAATATAATTATATTTTTTGTTTCATTAAGCAAACAATGAAAGCTTCCTGCTGGATACAAAAGAATCATTCATTTGTGCAAAAAAATAGTAATTCTTTCGGAAATAATGCAGCATGAGAAGATTAAAGGTACTGATTATACCTGCCGTGAGAAAAGTATTTTAAATTATACTTGTAAATTAATATGTAACATGTGACATTGTCTGATATAATTTCCTTCTCACTTAAACTAAATATTAGTTATATGTACTTCGTTAGTGCTTAGATATTGTAACTTTTAAAATGCTAAGTACAAAAGTGTCAACATCCGGCACTTTTTTCTTGCTTCATTGACATTTAATTCATTCACTTAATATAATTTTTCTGAGTTGTTGTATGTTGTTTTATTGTTGAATGTAGTTTATGTTTTTTTTAAACTGTAGCAAGAAACAATATGTCTAAATTTACGTTTTATCAACCAATCTTTGAAAGTTGTTGTAATTATATAAAAGGCATTACTGAACAATTAAGATAGAGAAAATAAATAATAGTAAAGGCACATCGTTATGTAGTGCAATAAATGCAAAGTGTAAAATTGACACAAAACCAACTGTGTTGAAAACAGGAATTTTGATATTGATAAGTTTACGTTGTTTTTACTAAGATTATCTGTATTATCGTTTCACATCCAAGTAATATCATGCTCATGTTACTTACGCATGCATGTATATGCTTTATTTTAGGTATTTTTCTTCATGATGACACAATAGTAGTGATTAAACAAAAAAAACTTGCCCGTTATCCCTGATAATGCATAATTGATTGCGTGGGTAAAAGTGCGTATCGTCAAAACTAAACGTGATTTTTCATTGTTTGGCACTTTTTCTTTCATTGATTATATCAGAAAAAGTTATGTCTATATTAAAATGAGATACAAAGCCTCTTCCCTAATTCTTATCTACCATAAACAGAGATGATATAAGTTGCTTATCAGATCAGTGACTTTAGATTTACCATAGTCATCATGACTCAAAATGACAACATAGCATAGTGCGTATTGCGTACGTGAAATAAAAGGATAACTACATTAGGGAAGGTTGAGATTTTGCAGAGTCTTGAGGGGGGCTAAAATTTTCAGTATCAACGTAATGAGTGCAATTTTGATACGGTAAATTGCACACGTACTAATATTTACAAAAAAATAAGCCAAAAGCAATGTCTACGCAGAGCTACTGATGAATAAATAGGATCAGTATGTAACATCAGTCACAAATATATACACACAATTAGTCAAGAACAAATCATGTCATAAATGTAAGAACTATACGCACGTACGTTATGCAATGCAATGTTAATACATTTCATTGACTTTAAACGATCACATCCAATTTTAAAATCCACACTTCAAGTCCTGCTCAAATTTTTCATTCATTATCTTGATGCACTTTCTTTCTTACTTTAATTTCATGAATTTGCATTAGTGGTTTTCTGAATTTTATATTTAAAAAAAATGTTCTGCAACTGTAATGATTACGATGTGCAAGGCAAGAAGGAAGAACTCTATTAGTTACAAGGTAAAAACAAATGTGTTCAAAACTATCAAATATTTTATAAGCTCCTTTTTTCTGTTTAATAAGCTGTACCAAGTTTACCAGTCTGTGAAACGTTATTAGCAGTCGCATGAAAAAATGAAGTGATGAATGACGAATAACGCTTCCACGGTTCCTTGGCTTCTTACTTCTTGATTACTAAATGCTGGCGGAAGGGAACACAGATTATACTAACGACAAACCTTAGCCTGCCTAAATCCTTTGTTCGCCTACTTGATTCAATAACTTTCACTGAAATAATCATTCTTATGCAAGCTGGCCTCTTATCGGATCATTTTTTTGTACAGAAGGAAATGCATCGATGAATCCCCAATACATTTTAAATTGGACACATTTAAGATTTGAATGAACACAATTGTTTCATTTTGGAAACATCATTAGTAGTCATTAGGAAAAGCCACAAAGTTGGTTCATTCATTTGAGTGGTGGTTTTTGGAAAAGGACCGGTTGATTGTTGATGTTGATTTTTTAAAATGATCAGTAAACACAAATTTCATTGAGAAAACAAAGAAAAGGATTAGTCTGTCTCTCAGCAAACAAAATGTATTCAAGATTATTGGAACGTAACGAACGACACTGGACTTAATGAGATACGAATCACATACATGTAAATAATGTACCATTAACGATGAAAATTTTTGATGCAAAAGTTCTCATTTTGGTGCTTGTTGAGCTATTTGTTAATTTTTTAGATAGCTTAGGAATTAATTTTAATTTAAAGGGTAGTTGTTGTTTGATACATATCAATGTTTTTTGTGTGGTACACACCTCCAACAAAATTAGCTCTTAAACTGTGTTAAAAGAATACCTACTCACTAGTCAATGTTGTATTATCATGCATGGGCAAAATACAAGGTATTAAATCAAGGCAGTTAATTGCTTTGATCTTAATTGACATTTGGGAAGGTGGGGACAACGCACAGAACCAATAATAGTCCTTCTTACAAAATACATTAAATATAGAATATGTATATTCCTATTTGCTTCATTTTTTAAATCAAGCTTGCTAATAATAAATCATGAAAAACCATATATCTTTTTTGCAATACCAAACCAATCATATCTCGCAATAAATTGCAGTGTTTCAACAAAAAAAATTGCATGCATGAAATAAAATATTTTTATTTATGTTGGGTTTTTTATATTGAAGCACCTTGAATTAATATTCTTCTGTTTCGACATTAACATGAAAAGTAAACATTTTTGCTGTTTTTAGAGTTGGAATTTTGTTTACCTGTATAAAAAAAGTTATACACATGACAAAAAATGAATCATAAAGTACTGAAACGTAACAATTCACTTGCTGTACAAGGGCGTGTGTGTAACAACAAGTACCGCACCGTCGGATACTATTTTTTTACAGGGAAATTCCATATCTAAACTTTGACTTACATTCATTAAGACCAATTAATTCTGTAATTGGTTGAAGTCAGTGAATTGTTGGTTATTTATGGGCTTAATTCAAGACGTCAATAAACAAGCATCATGTTCATGACAATGATGCCGGAGAATCCGTGTTATTTTTATGGTTAGGATTTCGTATTGCAGGTGATTAATAAGCAGTACTCAACTCATTTGCTAATGATTACTGCACCTTATGTTGTACGGATGCTCTGAAGTCTGTTGGAAGGATGAAGGCATCTATTAATTTTGGCTGTTACAACTTTAAACATGTAATGAAATGATTGACTAAACCTGCGAACATCCCTTCGCACTCAGATTAAACTTTTAATATGCTTGTCTAGTCAGCCACCTCAACGGTTTACATGATGATTAGGAAATTTATTGGTGTGGTCATATTGGGTAACTCAGATGGTAAATTAACTATTAAATCAGCATAAAAGATTATTATTAGTGGTATATTAATTCATTTCAGAAACTCGTAAACCGAAAACATGATCATGTAGTCGGAAGTTTAGCTACAATAAAGACGCCCTTTTTATTAATCAGTCGCGTCTGCGAGGGACTCCCACATTTCCACATTAACAATTATTGTGGCTTGTGTTTTGTGTGTGTGGGAACAAACTGCGGTTGCACATAGTAGTAAGAATGATGGGCTGATGTAGTTTAAAAATGTGTGAATTACTAAAAAAGTACTACCAATAAACGTGCCCATTCGAAGTCTTAGAATGCCAAAAAGTGCATTATGTGCTGTAGTTGTATAGTATGTAAATGATATCGACGAAATATACACAGGATGCTTACAATTTTGAACAACTATTTATTTGTGTGTTGTTGTTGGTTGTTGTTACTTTGTATGTACATGATTATTTGATTAAGTTTCATACTTATTCAGTTGTGAGGTTAAGGTGGAATTGGAAGGAGTGTACCACAGCTAGTTACACAACTTCATTCAACCACATCGACAATAGTTGTATTTCTTTGCACCTGGAAAGTATAAAGCAAGCTGCATCTCAAAATATGAAAGACTAGTGCACGGCATAATTTAATCTAAAATATTGATGAAGATCTACAAGAATACAATTTAAATTAGAGTAATTCATCAAGTAAAGAGGTACCTCTTGATTGACGCATTCGTTGAAGAGTTGCATAAAGATAACTTAAACGTTTGCACCTACATACATTTATGTTTTTATGTATCATTCAAAATTTTGCATTATCTGCCAATCTAATCAGCTAGTTTGTTGTATAGTTGTACTTCCGGTGGACTCAGATGCAGGAAAAAATCAGAATACCCCAAATTACTAATGATTGTTATATATTTTGGCTAGCAAATGTATTTTTTTGAGATGGCTCATTTTATATTTATATGATGTATTTATAACAAAGGTAATTTTTGAAGGAAATGAGCCAATTCAATCTCAAGACAAAAATATTGTTTGGTAATTTTAATAACGGAAATCTGTGTTTGATTAACCACCCACCGACGCTTAAGGGCTTTGGCACTGAATCTTTGGCTTCCCTTCCCCTACCCTCAATGAAAAGGGAAATTATAGTAATTTGGAAAAATGGAACAATAAAAAAGGAACTTTGTACACAACAGTCAACTTTGCTAAAAACTTGCTTGGATTTTTCAAATACTGAATAATTTTGAAGAAATTCCTAAACCTCTCAGATAAGTGACAGTTAGGATGAATAAATCCAATTATCGAGTATTGAGCAACGATATACATATTGCTTCTAGAAACTGGGATCAGTTTCAGACGAACTGGCAATATCATGTCATGTCCGAAGATAAATATATTATTCTTACTTGGTTATGTAATTTTGACACACAAAACGTGTCAGTTATGAAGTGTTAATCCACAAATTAGATTAAAAAACGTGCTAGACTTCTAATTGTTTTCTCGCCACATCGATTATCACTATCACTGAATCGTATCCCAATTATTCCATGATTTGGTTTCAGAATGCAATAAAAAAACTTAAAATGCACTTTCTACATATGTGTAAATTCACGAGATAAAAATCTAACAGATAATTTTCCAAAATGCACAAATTTTTTTATTTGAAAAAAAAAAAAAAAAAAAAAAAAAAACACCAAGAACAGCCTCTGTCACGAGAGTCCATTTTAGCCGTCATCAAACCACACACGTGTGTGATATCATTATGAAGTTCATGTCACTATTATCTATGTGCAACAATGCAATGCATTTTTCATACATAATATTATATCATAATATCTTATCATTTCATCACGATCTAGATTCGATACAATGTATACACCTATACACAGGCAGGCTGATAATAAAAAACTAGATGGCACAGACAAGACTTGCGTCTAATAAAAAAATGAGAGGAAATAACGTTGTTTTCTAACACATAATTTTTACAAATGAGCATAGTTCATCATCATGCAATTTACAATCTATAGATTACATTTAGTTTATTGGAATCATTATTCGCATTTAAATTTTTGCAATTTTTTTCTGACTAAAGTAAACTAACAGTTGTTATATAATGTAGGGATTTGCTTCTTAGTTCTGCATAAAGGAAAAGGATGAATGAGAAAGGAACTGGGATAATGGTCACGAACCTTTTTTTGTATTTCAAACATTCAAACGGAATATTTTAACAAAGTCGATTGATTAGTGTTGTGGTGAAGTCAGGATATAAATCCAGCTAAATTAATATTTTTGTTCACAGTCAAAGGCTGTACGCAGCAGTTTCGTGAAAAGTGTGAATTTACGAACTGTGAACTTGCATTCGTAAATTTGAGAGAGTGTTTAACTTAATTTTAATAAACTTGATTCCATTTTTCCTTTCATTTGATGAGAATAAATGTGCACTCATTAAATTAAACAAAGACACGAAATATACATGCACAAAGTGTATAGTACGTACTGTTGATCGTTATATATGTTTCGAGTTATGACTTGAAATCACAATTTTTATGTTTATATAACTGCTTTCTGAAAACTTAAACATTTTACATATAATAATTTATCATTGTGACTGGTTACATGTGCTACACTTAAAGATACATTAAAACACAATAATTGTAAAAAAAAAGTTGCATGTTCCCAAACTTTAAAATGATTAATTTAAAACTTTAAACTAGGCTGTTAAATTTTCAATGACCGATTTTTTCACAAAAATAAGCATGTACTAAAATACAGTAGTCTTATTTATGACCCCTTCAACAAGTTCATAAAGTGAAGATTACTAAGTTCCTTTCTAATCATTAATTGCTCCTTGTTAATTGTGAGAACACATGAATTATTTTTTAAATGTCTTTTGTTAAAATTTGTCAGAATTTCCGCTTAACCTTGTGCACGCAAATTCTACCTTGTGTAAAATACTACACTTGGTTCTGATGCAAAGAACAAAATATTTGAATGTGAAAACATATCAGTTCATTTTTTAGCTCTGCGCTGCGCTGGACGCTACTAAAGCAGACAAAGGAACAACTTAAAGCTTTAAAATAGGTAAACCATAAAATAAACACATAAAATTTTGATCATGTATACAAATCACACTTGAGACAAATTGGTTTGTTATGTAAAACAATAGTTTACAAGAAATGTTTGAAAAGGTTAATGTCATAGTCATCATAATTTTTGAGTCAGAAGTCAGAACCACTAGTTTATCGTGACTCATGAGCTCTTAAGTAAACAATCAAAAATTGTGTTTACTTTCGTAAATAACTTGTACAATAAGGTTAACATTCAAGTTGTTAACTTTGAAGTTAGATGAGTACATTCTATGCACTTATAAAATCGCATCTTTTAATCTTTTCTACACAACGTTTAAAAATTCACTAAATTCCCTACAAAGCAATTAGATTTGTGGAAACGACTGACGAACCGTAAATTTTATATCCTGCATTTATTCTTATCTGATGATTGCAAACAAATAATGTTCTCAAATCACATCCGCTGTATCCTACCGAATGCAATATTATGCACTTATGATTTTGATCTTCTAAGGACGATTTTATGAAAACGTTTTGCTATTGTTCAATAAATACATACTGCTAAAATAGTAAAAGATACCACACAAAGTTTACTTTAAGAATCAATTAACTGGTGCGTATAAATTTGATGGTATCTAAAAGGAAAATCTACAAACTTTTTGAAATGTAACAAAATCGCCGCATTTGTAAGTTAAGAGGCGAGAAGCAATAGACTGTTTTATAGGGATGTACAGGAAATTTATGAAAAACTTTTCATTCGAAGCAGAGGGCTTGATTTGATATTTGCTCAGTTTTCACACGAATGCGTATTTGTTTGCCTTTTAACTGAAAAGTGAAGAAGATTCCCAAGTTATTTGGGCGTAATGGAAAGTTGTATTAAAATCTACAACTTGTGTGTTTACCCTAAAAGTACGAGCAAAATAAATAGAAATTAGCTCAAATTTGAATTATTACTATTAAAATATTCAGTATACTTATATATAAATTTTTACAGCGTTACAAATGTTTGTAAGGGAAAATGCTATGCGTCAAAAATTGATCTTGACTAAAATGGTACTATGCTTACCTTTAAGTACACGCATATCAGTGATCATGAAGGCGTGTATGGGCTGCTCATTGACTATCCTTAATTTTAGACTAGATTCCCACACCTGCTTGGGCACATCAGAATAATTATATCTTTCCTTACAATCAGTAGAAGTATGGATGCATGACAAATGTAGATCTTGTAAAAAAGGAACAAAAATTCAATTTAACATATCTTCTGAATACTGTTATTCATAAAGCTAGTGAACCCATGAAAATTAGATCAACTTTTTCCAGTTTTATGACTGGCAACTTGCCCGCTTCATTAATTTTAATTTGAGACTTTGGGAAACCTACCTAACCTAGATTTTCTAAAATTTCTAATTGAATTTCTGCTTTTCGTTTCTCAGAAGAAATTTTACTTCCTCCCACGACCATCATCACTCATACATTTTAGTTCCTGTGTTAGATCTACTATTAAAAAATCTAGTAGATCTAAAATCTTGTCTATAACATAATTAGCTTAATTTTTCTACACTTGTATAATACATATAATCTTTTATTTCGCGAGAAAAAGTCACTAAAAATAAAGACAGTTTGATACCAACTAGATAAACTTCACACATGAAGGCTCCTCAATAGCATGCTTTAATATTTATACCATAAACATAGTCATTTGCACCAAACATTTTGCTTCCCTTATACATTCATGCTTATTGTAACAAAATAAGCAATAAAAAACAGGACTTTTTTTAGAAGTGGCCCATTTTGTGACTTCTGCATTCCTTCTGTCTGTACACCTCCCAAACATACAATGTAATTATTTTAAATGTGCTGCATTTATTACTTAACAGAGACAGTTTGTACTAACTGTAACTGTATAATAGATGAATAATATTATAAATGGTTTTCATGAGAAAAAAATGTATGCGTGCATTAAAAATTCATTCCACATTTTTTCATTCTCCTGATCATTTCGTTGTGCGTATACGCATAAATATTATGGTACACGTGTAGCAGGTAAAAACGTTTGAATTTCACACATTCATTTCTTTTGATACGAACAAAAACTGACCATCATTTTATATTCCTTTAACATTCGAAACAATTAAAGTTGTTCTAAAAGTGTACCTCATTTCGAAGAGAGCATAAGTCACAAAAAGGAACAAAACCCTTTAGGCATTATGAGTCCTTTTGTACCAAGTACAGCTAAATGGATGTTATATATCTTCAGGGTTTATATTGGAACTAGCAGAAAGTTTAGCTATTATACCTATTTATATTTCAGATGTAACAAAGCAGATATATTTCATGTAAAAACTACAACAGTTGTAGCCACTATATCAAAGTTGTCTGCACTTTAGTTTAGTTACAGCATAAATGTGCATATTAGTTTTCGCTTTCATTTAAAGCGTTTGGACGTGCACTCAACTGGGCTAAAGCTGACTGACTAATGTAGGTATAAAAAACAAAGGGCTCAAAAATGTACACTTTCAAGTATGCATATTTTTTGATACATAAATACAAAAGGTAAAATTCAATATTGTGCTTTTTTGGTTCCTCACTCTTCTGCAAAATGAGTTAAATTTAATACCTTAATGAAATGAGCACAGTGTAATATAATGTTAAATATGCACACTTGCATTGTAGTTAATCCCAGAATATAATAACTTATCCACATAATATTTAACTGCTGGTTTATATCATGTTGTTATTCACAGTGTCGGATCACAATCAGAATCAAGCAAAAATCTACTTTACTTTACCGCACAAGAGTATCAAGCAGCAACAATGGCGCTAATAATGCAACCCCTTTAGTTATACTACTTCAACGATAATATCACTCGTAAAAGAAGGCGGAGGAGGACAGTCAAGAAGTAAACGAAGCCTTTGTTGTATCAATTGACGTCAGTAAAGGAGTTGCGCGAGTTTAATTTTTCGTTAGTGTTTCTTATCATCATCATCTTATCAGAAACGTTACGGTTTCTTGTGAGATTTATCTTGGAAAAAAAATCATTCCTCATGTAACTCCAACGAAAATACATAATTGGGAAAACCAAAGGTGGAGGAGGAGGTGGACGTGATTGATTCCACTTTGATTTTAATAAGGAAGAATGACCATTCTAGTCAATAGGTTACCTATAAATTATAATAAAGCTAAAAATATGTCGCCATCCAGGAGAAAAGGTTCCAAATTTATACGGACTTACTTTAGTGGGGGAGGAGGAAAGGGTGAAGTGTTTCGTGTTTTGATCGTTATTTTAGTGTGTTCTGCCAATTTAATTAATGCACAACAGCACAAAAGACGGGAGCGACAAGAAGAAAAGGGAGACCGAGAAGACAGTCCTCAAACAGCACTGGAACAGAAAACTGTTCTTAGGAGACAGGGTTATCCTTCGGATGTGAGCTATCATCCACAAAGTTATCTACGTACGTCATTTAAGCCATCACCGCTTTTAGAAACCTATTATGAGAATGAAGGTAATGCATGCAATTCACTGAAGTGCACAAAAAAATCCGTAGTTGTTTGGATCACAATCGCAATCACAATGTGTAGTGTATAGCCAAGTAGTGTTTTGGGTAGTTTGTGTTATTTATTTCATTTGACAAAAAATGAGCTGAAAAAAATAATCAAATATTGTGGTCTTGATACATGTTTTGTTGTTTTGATTTATAAAGAGGATGGGCCAGAAGATTTACAAGATGCAGGATCGATGCAAAGTAGATTTTTAGAATTATTTATGTGGAATAAACCAATGCCCCAGACAAACATTGTGAATACATTTATGGAGAATGAGAATGAACTTCCGTTTCTCCGAGAGTTGTCTACAATTTGTCCGAGAAAGGATTTCTTCTTTGGAATGAATCCAAGACACATGAATGCTGTGTCTAGATTGAAAGATGTTATTATGGGTAATGTGATACTAAAAATGTAGTGTATTCCTCCTACAAAATAAAATAAAAATGTAAGGACATAAAAATTTCGGGAGATATTAACAGCTTATTGATTTGTGCATGAATTTAGAGCAACGCTCTCCACAAGATGCTATTAAAATGGCTGCTGGGCTTCGTGACAGAGGTGAGATTAATCCTCATGCGTGGCTTCGTGCGGTAGTCGGTTCCACAATTCATCGCAGAGATCTTCAAGGTCTCAGGAAGCCCCCTATGGTTGAAGTAATGCCAAGTTTGTTCATTACCAACAATGTTTTAAGTGCCTTGAGACGATCAATAGATGTTCCGTCTAGTAGTCGCGTAAGTTATCACAATCATGTACCGATGAATCTCTTTAGATCATGTCTGTCGTGTATCACGGTTAATATATTTTATCCTTTAATAACATAGAAATGTGTGCTAGTTGATGGAAGTGTTGGTCGGGATAATGGCCCCGAGAACTTGGCATGGTACTGGCGAGAGGATGTTATGGTCAATTCTCACCATTGGTATTGGCATTTGAGCTACCCAATCAATGGGGAGAAAGGTAGACAGGATAGAGAAGGTACGTGCAGATTTGCAAAAATTGTTTTTACTCTTTAAGAGTCTTAAGCTGAGTAGCATTTCAAACAATAAATCATTTGTACTACGCACAATTTTTCTACTTTTACTTATATTTTATTGCACTATTTACATTTTATTACTTGAAAATTAACTAATAACAACTGTGAAACTATAATCTCTTACGCATTGCTTCTGAAAAAACTCATTTTGAAACATTGTATTGAAAATATTGCATTAAAAATCTAGGCGAGCTCTTCTATTTTATGCATCACACCATGTTAGCCAGGTAAACGATGCATTACATTTTATTATGTTTTTACTTTCATTGTTGATTTTACGTGATCACAAAATAAAATCATGTTAGCTTTCAACGATAAAAAAGTTGTATTTTTTTTTTAAAAACACCACCTGAACAGATTTCAAGCAGAAAGATTATCTGTTGGTCTTCCTCCGGTAAGACCGTTTAACTTGCAACCAGGATCACGCATTCCTCTTGGGTATAACCCTCACATGCACGATGGAAATTCGGGTAATAATTGGAGTCCGAGACCACCAGGAGTACCCGTTTCAGTAAGAATGCACACTTGCACTATATTCAGCATAAATGGTAATTTGATGAGCAATGGATAGATAATCTTCAATTGAAAAACATTATAGGACATTATGTCAAATCGTCTTCCCGATGCCCCATTCTTCGTAAGCGTTAGAAATCGAAGTATTCAGCTGGACAGAATTTTCGAAGGAATATCAATGGGATCTTTAATAGACGTAAGTTTGAACTGCAGTAAAAAGAGAAAACTATTTCGAAATTTTGGAACTAATGAGATATAATATTGCAGAGATTCGGGCGACCTGTCTATCTGGATACTGACGAGGGTATCAATCTTCTTGGAAATACTGTGGAGGCTAATGCGTTCTCTGTGAACCCAGAATATTATGGTTATCACGGTATTCACAACAATGGACATAACATCATCAGTTTGGCATTGGATCCACGAAATGAACTCGGCATTCCGCCAGGTTAGTATGCACAAAATTTATGGTTTTATTGCTTATTTAAAAAAAACTGCAAGAAAAGTTGTTGCGATTTCATCACTGATTCTGTGGATTTTTGTTTTTCTTGGGGGTTTACTGTTACGATTTGCCAAGTTTAGTAATACATTTAATCTTAAAAAGACTATATACAATCTTGAAAAGCATAAAATTAATTATACTACACATGTTGCTCTTCACACTTTTCCTTTCACATGAACTACTTTTCAATTACAAATAATACTAACTTACACACGATGAAATGTAGTAAGGAATCATCTCGTTTTTTTGTTGGCTCAGAGTAAACCATGTATGAATATATTTCAGTTTGGGTACCACCTGCAACAGTTCGCCTAATTAGGTGATTTTCGTTGTTCACTTTTATCAGTTTATTTTAAGGTCACGTGTTTTTATACACACACTTTGATGAAATACGTAATACTGAGTGCATAGTTTAGTTTTTAAATTACATCAGCAATATAAACCGAATGCAACAGTATTATGTATGTATGCTTAATACTCAAGATAGCTTTTTACTAATTAACCTAATTTTGAATGCTGTAATCCCTTCAAAACTATATCTACACATGACACAATTGGATTAAAACTCCGACTTAAATTTGAAAAAGGAAGTGTATATTCAAAATTTAAATGTGTAGCACGACTCATTTACTCGTGTAGCACGTTTGAGAAAAATTTTCTACTAAAATTAGCTTTTATACATTTTTTTATTACTACGCTTGCTATTTCCTTCAGAAAATTATACTACTGACAAAGCATTTTCAAACCAACCAACAATCATGATTACAACAAAAGATGTTTGTATTTGGTGTGGTTGAACAACAATAAAAATGTAATTTTGTATGTCATTTTGTGTGGAAAAGGTGTCATGGGTGAAGCTGCAACTGCCATGCGTGATGTGATGTTTTATCCGTACCACGAATTTATTGACAACATTTTTAACCGCTACAAGAACTCATTGCCGCCGTATCAGTTGACAGAGGTATGTTATCATTGTCTCAAACAAAAAATGTCTCTAGTTTAAGAACAAATATTTATGTTTATGATGCAACAGTTATTACCACAAAATGTCATTATTGGCACACAATTGCACAAAGTGCATATTTTTGTACCATACACTACCCCAATTTGGTTTTTACATTCTTTGTTTTTACCAATCTTCAAAATTGTTCACGATTTTAGGGAGACTGGCCCTTACTGGTACATGGCGTTAGCATACAAAGCTTAAAAGTTCAATCCAATAACCTACCTGCAAATGTACTCCACACATTTTGGAACAGCAGACGATATGACTTGTCAAGAGGATTGGATTTCAATCGTTCTTTTGTTAGAGGGCCTTTGTACACATGTCATCAACATTTGGATCATCAAGATTTTGATTATGAATTGAATATTGTAAGACAAAACCTGACATCAAAGATTGTAAAAAAGAACTAGTATTTGTATTTCATTCCTAATTTTTTAATTTTCCAGGAAAGGAAAGAATATGCTCAAGCAAAAACAGTTACAGTAAGATTGTTTCTGGGCCCAAGATACGATTTGAAGGGACGAAGGTATAATTTGGAGGAAGAAAGGCACTTCATGTTCATTATGGATACTTTTACAGTTCCACGTAAGTAAATGAACATTGTTTGCCTGATCGTTTGATAATTTTGGGGCAAGTTGAAACATTAATTTTGACCCGATGCTTTCTCCCATTTAGTTAAAGTTGGTATGAACATAGTTCGTCGAAAGTCAGTCGAGACTCCATTGACCATTGATTTTCCTGAGAGTCTTCGGGAATTGCAGTCTTTAACTTCAACAGCCATGCCATACTGCGGTTGTGGTTGGCCTCATCATCTACTGATTCCAAAAGGAACAAGAGAAGGTCTTTCTTTAGACTTATTTGCAATGGTCACTGACTCTGAAGAAGATTACGTTGAGCCCGAAGGACGAGCTATACCTCAAACTTGTCGCCAATCATACGTATTTTGTGGGCTCATGGAAGAAAAATATCCGGATGCGAGACCCATGGGTTATCCCTTTGATCGTAAATTGTATGTCTCTGTAAAGGGTCCAGGTCCTGCGTTTTTGGAGCATTTGGTGCGAGAAACCCCTAACATGGCATTCGCTCATGTAAGTCATTTCTATTTTTTTCAAAGAATTTAATGAATGATAAATGATACGTTGGTTTGATTTTGATGAAAACAAAAATCTTTCTGTACAGATTAAAGTTGTTCATTTTGATGAGCTACGAAACATGGGGGATGCATATCTCAGCCCTGATTCATTTGAACAGGGTCATCCTGATGACGAAAGTCACCAGTACTTGGACGATGCTTCACCACCTGTTACAACGGTTCCTGTTACACTCCCAGGAGTGCTTCACATTGATGGATCTAATAGCTTATCATCCCCTTCTCCCGTCCCACGCTTTTCAACATCTCCAGAATCCATTGAATCACCCGAGTTTGACAGACCTGAACCGATCCCTGGACCCCCTCCAGGACCAATTCCCGGACCTCCCATTCCTCCACCGCCACCTCCACCCAGAACGATTTTAAATTTCCGCCTTAGAGAACCTGAATTAGATTCTAGCGGTATTATCCACGAACAGGCACCAAACTTCCATTCCACAACCACAGATTCGAACGATATTGACGAATATATTTCTGATGATCCACTAAATGTCCACGACGAAATAAGAAATTCCATTGACAAATTAAATTCTCCTCCTCATCATCATCATCATCATCACCATCATCATCATCATCCTCCCGGTCCACCACCACCCCCATTTTTTCAATCTATTCCCAATCCCCACGCACAAGTAAGATTTCAAGAAGAAGAGTCAGGACCTCCAATCAAGCGTCCATACAGATCAGCCTTTAGGTCCTCTTTCCGATCCCTTTTGAAAACATTCTCCCCCATTGGGTCGCAATCGAGACGCCATCCCAAAAGCGTCCTTGCTCTTCTAGGCTAGCCAAACCCAGCAATTTTGTTGTATCGCAAGATATTATAAATGTAAGCAAGTTTTGCATTGTGTGTGTAGACTGGTACTAAAAAATTTGCTGCTAAATTTAAAACCACGCCAGTGCACGTGACTAGAAAAGTAACATTCGTAAAAACACACAAGTTCTCTCAACCATATTAAGCTACCTACCTAATTGATACTATCTTATGAATACAACATATTAATGGCCATCTTTTTAGTCTTTATGTACCGAACTGTAGTAAATATGTTATGATCTTATTTAATCTTGATTTTAAGTACCACTGAAGATACGACTGATATTATTACAATTATTTTAGATCCTAAGATAGTTATTTTTTTTGTAAAAAACCAAACTAGATGTAGAACTTTGATAAACAGGAGGGGGTTTTATTTATAGTTTACGGAAGGTAGGCCGGAAGCGAGGAAACAAATGACGAATGACGTACATTTGTATAACATAATACTCAGGTTACCTAAATGGCAACGCAATTTCTTGTACTATTTGTATGTATTTAAAAGTCAATTCGCAAAATGTAATTACTATATAAGTGTTGGTAATTATGATTAAGGATTGTTACTAACAAGTTGGATTTTTACAGAATAAAAATTTACTGAAAACGTTTTGCTCGGAGTTTCGTAGATTTTGTATTCATCAAATTGTCTTTCAAAATTATTGAACTAGACCTATCTGCAACTGAATGACTGACAGGTTATGATATGATATGATACAGGTTACTTATTCATAAAATGTTGAAGTCGTATCGCTTCTAAACGCTGAATTCCCGACGGTTTTATTAAATGCAAAGGGAATTTAGCTTTACTTTTAAATATTGAACAAAGTTCCAAAGTTTTTCCGGCCGTTTTTAAGGAGGAAGGACGGACCTGTAGATGGTCTTTATAAAAGTGATTTACATGTGCGTCTTAAGTAATCGCTTTTGTACTTTTAAATGATTAGATAAAGTCATATGATTAAAAGCTTTTCAAAGTTGTAAGTTGTAAATAGTTGTATTGCTGGTCATAAAAGTGCATTTTGAATGCAGAAAAATTAAGAACATAACATAAGTATTTAACAAATAACAAGTATTATTTTACAGAATACACACCTCCGTTGAGAAGTTACTTGCTACAAGTGCAGATGTAGTTTTGCCAATTGCAAGGTAAACCAATAAATGTGTAGTATGTAGCACATGAAACAAGCATAGCCAATAACAGGTTATATTTGTAAAGACGAAAGATCATAGGTCGTCGCGTATATATCTGTGTACCCATAATGATATTTTTTACTTCAACTTCCGTTAAAAACTTGGTTGTTTAAATTGCTCCCCTAATCTATTAGGTAATTTTTATTTCTTTTAATTCTTTACGCAGTTGATGATATCTAAAACTAAAAGTCACAGTATTGCTTTACTATTGCTTTACTACTGACTCTAAATAGTGTCAGGCGCGACGACGCAGTAGACGAACTACAAAATGTCAAACGGAGCAAATATTAATGTATGAATATACGATTTTCGTAGAATCATAATATATAAGAAGGGCAGACCTAATAGTACATATTAACCAGAGATGAAATACAAGCTTCCAAAGATTTCAATTTGCGTGGTCGGTATCCATTGAAACTCGGGGGGGTTCACGGGGGGGTTTCAATGTTAATCAAATGGGGTTTCTAACAAACTACGGTCCTCCTATTGACCACGCAAATTGAGAATCTTGTAAGCTTGTATTTCCATTCTATTTTACTTAGATATTCTTAGGGGCAGACAAAAATTTTGTCACAAAATGCTCTATTGTTAAAATTTAATTGAAATACATATTACATTGTTGTCTGTTACTTAGTACGAGCACAGGATGGGAACGAGAAGATTTTACACATGCTTAAATTAACAAAAATAATTGTAATGGTTGTTTGAAATACAAAATTTGGACTTCTGAACGGTAGAAAAAATGAACACAAAATAATTTTGATGATGCAACTTTAATCTTTAATTACGAGTTTAGTCGTATTACAATACAACAAGGTTGTTTTACATTGTATTGTTGTAAGAATTACAGCGATACATTTTTGTAATCAATCTAAAATTCCATCATTGCATTGCATTCAATCTCATGTATAATTAGTCCAATTATTAGTATACTATACATGATTTGGCAATGAGAATGTTCATTACGTAGATATTTTTTGTGTAACAGGTTATTCTACTGACATTGATAATTACCTAATTCAAATGGAAATACATTTTTGTTTTCCCAAAGATATGTCAAACACTTAGTAATCATAAAAATCAATGTCAAAAGCAATTCAAAATTTAGAGCTATTGTAAGATTACTGTATCACGTCAAATTACGAATTTAACCTTGTGTCTTAAACATCCTGACTCAACAAAATCTTGCGTAAGATTTTCCACATAAAATAAGTATAATGGTATACTTAATTTTGAAAACATTTGGGATTCCAACTCTTAAGGGTTTTCTACAGCTACAAATTTATGATAAACTTTGTTACCAGTTTCGCAAGAATAAATTTTTTCGCTTACATTAATGGGTGTAAATAAACAGGATATCTTAATCATAATTAACATTTGCAATAAAAATTCAAAAAATGCCTTAAAACTCTATTAATAATTATTGTATACAGGTTGTGTGATTGTCGCATCACTCGTGGCGTCATCACTTGCTGTCACCGTTCCGCTTTGAGAAATTGTCGAGTTTTGGTAAACTTCAAACTCTTCAGGTATGAGGTTGGTTGGTGACATGTTTTGAGCTTGACAGAGCAGTCTCATGGCTTCATCGTATGTTGGCGGTTCTATTGGCATTAAATAATGTTTGAACCCTAGCGTATTTCTCTAAAAATAAATTGGAAGCAATGAATAAATTTTTCTACAAATTATACCTTCATAACGGCGTTGGTCGCCATCTTCATGTTCTTCGAATCCTTCCTCCAAACATTCTTGATTTCCAAAAGGAGATGATGGTGATATCGGTCCATTTCTATTGCAAGGGAACCGATAATTTTCGTAAATTGGAGCAGATGAGTGACGCACCAATGGGAACACAACGTTTTGGTAGTACGAGTATTCAGTCCCCGGCATATATCTGGGCGCAGTTCCTGTAAACCTTGATAAAGTGGACGCCAACGACCCCTGACCACTTACTTCTCCATAAATAGAACCGACACGATTTCCACCAAATGGAGGGTACATTCCTCTGTTCAATGAAAACGAAGTTTGACCACTTGTTGGATAGCTGTCTCTACAAGCAGGTCCGCGTCTGGTGCCAATTATCAGTGGAACCTTGCACGTGACAGTTTTGTCCTTGATTGCAATCGATGACGGTTGCGCAATCATCTATAGTCAAAATATAGAGTAATTTCAGATATCTCACAACATTCAACTCTCCAAATGTATCTGTAATTTCACTGATTTCTCCAATATTTCTTACATGCAAAAAATAATTGATTTCTATTAATTTTGTGTTTCCTCCAAGATTAGTGGGTGGTAATATCGTTGGAACTTTGAGCAAAGTGTTGTTTTCCCATGAAGTAGAATTTCCTGGAGCGACCGATGGTCCTTTCACCTTTTTGATAATATGTGTAACTGTGTGGCTTCCGTTTGGGACAAGATACTTACATTCCTTTAAGATAGTAATTTTGGTTATCAGATCATTTCAAAATTAACTTATTTATTGGATGATCATATTCTATAGTTTGTAATTATATATGTTTTACCTGCGTCATCACTAGTTTCGCTTTATGAATTTTTACACTACTCTCATTACAAATTTGTGCATTAAACTGAATGAATTCTCCTGGTACATATCCTCTCCTTTTCAAAGAGAAGTTGACTAGAATAGGCCCTTTCCACCACAGCATTCCTATTTTCTCAGTTTTTCGCGAAACTGCAGACTGTCGAGCTGCTGGATGCATACTCAAGTCTAATTTTGCATTTACAGTGAAAGGTAATGTATATTCCTTGTTGACACCCCATGACTTTTTCACGGTGGCTGTAACGGTGTACTCTATACTCCCATGAGTGCCTTTATACGAAGATGGGAGGTCACGTGGAAGCTGGAAATTGAACGGATATTCTTTGATTCCTCCCGTATTTGCAAGCTCTGGTACCTCTTGGGCTCCTAAAAATCGTTTTTATCTGTTTTATAGATACGTAGATTATAGACATGTTGAATTAAAATGTACAGTGTAAGCACCATCTCCAATCAGGAAATAAGATGAGTTGAAATAAGACTCGCTGGCCGACTGAGTTCTCCATCTTGACGAAATGTGTAAGTCAATCACAGTGAATCTAACTGAGCATTTCCCTTTAAATTGAATTTCAATTCCTGTTTACAGTAAAAAAAATATTTAGCAGTGAATTAATACTCTCAACATAACTACTAAAAATAACAGAGAAAAAAATGATGAATAATTCACCTAATATTTTGGACAACCCGAGATCTCCAAACTCTGAATTTTTTACGTATAAAACTTTTCCGGTCACCGCTTCTCCAGGAAAATATGGAGTGTGCTTGTCAAGAGCAATACTTAAATTCATTATGCTTATTTACCAGTTAAAATTTTCCAAACACCAATTAATGCACTCCAACGCAAAGTGGTTCGGTGACTACTAAAAATAGTACATTATTTCTCGAAAATTTTGAACGTATTATTTTGTTGTATTTGTAAAAAAAACAACGTAATCGTCTCATAGTCTCATCCTACAACATACAAAACGTGAGTATGTTTTGATAGCTTGGCATCATTTGGCATCCAAGAGAAAACTAGAACGGTAACGATACCGATGGAACCAACTATCGGATATTAATGTAAACTATAGTAATTAAATGATGACCATT
>JAQIWN010000954.1:0-24583 GCA_034699025.1 Entomobrya cf. arborea Gr-Col-00668
ACCAAACATGTGGTTCGAAATCCACGTTATCTCTGCATACTTTCTGCAAGCTTTCCTTGTTAGTACTAAGTTGTCCTCTTGCTTTAAATGTTATTTTTTTACAATAGGTAGTGAATTAGAATAGTACGGACAGTTTAGTTGCGAAATTCATTAATAATCGACACTAAAATCCAAAATGGCCAGACTTCCTAGCTACTTTTACATTGAATGTGTCAAAGTGATTTCAGATTTCTGACACCATATCTACTTTATTCGTTCGGTTTTGAGTCGAGTATGTGCGTAGGATCCTAAAATTATATGTAGGCTCACATTTGAGCCAATTTTTAAAATATAGGCTTTTAGGACGGGTAACCTATAAAAAGAGTGCCATGGTATCCCACCTCTAATTATAAATTCGAATATACAAACTACGAATTCAATTTGTACTCATGATGTCTGGATGTAAATTACTTAAAATTATGTAGCAATATCATTTACGTTAGTTGCTTGGACAATCTGTACCCATATTTGCCATTTCAATCAAATTTCTTAGGTGAACTTATAGAAAGTAAACAGCTAAATTTTGGTAAATTTTTGTAATTTGTCTACAGTGCTCCGAAAAATCAAAGTAAACAGAAACCTCATATGCACCAAAATGCGCACTACCTAGGGCAATGGTTTGCACCGTCAAGTCATTTGAAACAACTTCGGGGAGTTTGAAAAAACGCATGAAACCAAAAAAAAAATTAAGTGAACTTATAGAAAGTAAACGCACTGTATTCTCTTCATGTCTTCAACGAAATACAAAACGTTTTTAAATTATCATCCTAACAGACGGACAAACAAGTGATACAACTTCAATACAAAGCTTTAAATTCTTTAATTAAACTTTTCACTGTGTAAAGTAATAACAATGACCTAGATGAAAACTAAAAGGGTAGATGTTTGATGGGTTGATGATTTTTTTTGGAAATACTCACTCCGACCTCAACTCATTCAAAAAATAAGAACATGTTGCAATTGACGGTACTACATAATACCACTTCATAACAATAGTACTATATCGCATGACGCTTTTCATGTATATATTTGTATTTTATATTGTTGTGATTAATCTATAACTTATTACTACTTTCACCGTCCTACTATAAATACATGCTTTCTATTATGTAGAATTTGTAGTAGTAAAATGGCTGGTTTGTTGTTGAAGGAAAAAATAACAAGCTTTGTTGTTCCACGAAATTCTAACCCTTTCTTTGCGTTTGCTTTCTGTAGTGCATGTAATACATGGATGGCTTAAATTAACATCCACTCGAACTTGACGTTCAAAAAAATTTGCCGACAAGAAAATTACACAGTTTAACAAGTTTAATGACATGTTATACCCAATGTTCTACCTGATAATAATGATGCGAGTTTTTGAGTATTAGAGCTTTAAATCCTAAAGAAAAAAATGTATACGTTTTAACATTTAAGTGTCCTAGTGGCAAAACATGTAATCACAATCAAGCCACTTAATTGCAACGTATAGCATTGTTTTATAATTATAGCCGTAAATAAAACTTAAGATGTTCATGTTTGTTTCACTCAAAATCAAAATTCGTTTGAATGTTTTGCAAAAAGTGTTACATTTTGTTCAGCCCTGTGGCAAAACACGGGTAAAATTATTAGCTTTCGAAGTAGGTCGTTGTGTTGTCGTTAGTCCTTTTTTGTACATGCGTGAAAAATCCCACTTTTTCCAGCAAGTTTTGTTTTGTCAGGAAGTAATTTATACTTTATAACAACATCGTATTATACTTTTTACTTATTACTTCTATGGTGGCGACGACCCCCACTACTTAATAACCATTTTGCAAATTGTTCTTTTCTGAAAAGTCTCTCTGGAGTCTTCAATCTAAATTAGTGTTTCTTATCGCCCCAAGCCAACATAAGAATGAATGCAATGTCCTTGAAAGAAAATGTAAAAGGAAAGTCAAGTACTTATTTCACTATATGATGTTGAATTACACCAATTATTCTTTTCTGCATTAAATACAAAAACTAATTACTTTAAAAGCATTGCTTGGTGTGACCACCGCCGCCGCTACCGCTAGAAATTACAAAGTAATTAGAACTTGAAATGGTTGTACAATTTAATTTTATAATAATTGTGAATGTTGCTTGTGAATATTTTTCTGTCAACTGTTCTTTAAAAAAAAGATGAATCGTTTATGAGATGACTGTATCAAGCAAATTGAAGAAGCCTTTTAAAAGGCTAAAGCCAGTAAAACTGTACAAAAGAAAATCGTTTTTGTGACCATACTTGAATATCAACAGCAAAAAAATTCATTTTAGATAGCAATAAAGTACCACACCTTTGCAATCACTAGTAGCATAAAAAGAACATTTCAAAAATAAATTTCAGGCTAGGTCATAAAAATAAAAGTCTTTTATTTCGTCTACCCATTTTTTCTTATCTAAAACAGGTAAAGCATTTTTTTGGAAGAGCAACTATGACTAATACACAGGAAAGGAGAGATAAATAATGTGCAAACTTTTTTCTTCATCATCATCACATCTTTACTTGCTTCCTTCCTAGCATTACTACATGGAAATGGAGTGCTTGTTTTTTTCTTCAAAAAGGAAAAAGCAATGTGATGAACGGCACTCAAGTGCCGGAAAAAATGGAAACGAATTTATAATTTAAGAAAATGCCCTTATTTTCACGACCAGAGTGAAAAAAATCTTTATTCTATTCCACACCAGCAGAAGCCTCTAAAAGAGAACGTGGCCAGCGTTTTTATTATTATGAAAAGTTTCCAAGTTGTCGGGGAACATCAAACTTCCACATTCCACGACTAAAGCGATGTATCCTGCATAAAAGCCAATATTCATACCTAATGTCATAGTCATATGTATACTTCACAAACTTATTCGCAAAGCTATGTAGCTCATCCTAAAAAAAGTATTATAAAGCAAAAAAGTTAAGTTTATGTTGATCTTGGGTTTGATGTAATGCAAGTTTCCTGTTATGTGTAAACATTATTCAAAGGAAATATTTCCACATATCTACACACCTTGTATCCTCTTTCATGCAATAGCAAAAATGATAAAAGTTCTTTATCAAATAAACACAAATGAACACACTTGACACAAAAGCGTATTGAAGTAAAAAAAATAGTTGATGCAAACTTTTGGCAAAAAACAGTAAAAGTATAATATATACCAAAAAATAATAATAAAGTTAACAAAAATACATAATTCTTTAACCAGTAAATATACTTATGTAACAAGGAATACATGATGAAATTGGAATACATAACTAATAAAATATATAAAAAATAATGCATATGCATAAATAAATAAATAGAAAAAAAATGCGAATAAAGATACAAAAAAATAATAGAGATGTTGTGAAAAGTGGATATGTGTGAAATAAAGAGTATTAAAGCTGACATCACACACGTAACCCTGTTTCTTCGAATTCGCAGATAAATATCAACAACAACAACACTAACAACAACAACACTAACAACAAGCACCAAGACATTTTTCTTTCTTCTTCTTCTTCCAAAGAAGACAGAACAAGACTGCCTTCTTGCTGAGGAATATAGCGTTGGGGGAAAAATGAAGGAAAGACTGGAATAGTAATAATAATAATCATGATTGCAAGTTATAGGCAGACAGTGGAATTTTGGAATCTTATGCTCTGCGTTTTTTTGTACGATGGCACAATATAAAAACAAATATTTATGTGCATGGCTGTACCAGTAAGTACGTGCAACTACCGAAAAATGTAACCAGTGGTGGCGACGGTGGTGGTGGTTAGATATGCTACGAGAAATTCGCCGTTTTTCCTCTTTTCCAAATAGTATAGTTTTGCTATCATCTCCTTTTCTCCTGTTTTCAATCCTGGTTGAAAGAGAGAGAGAGAAAGTGTTGCAAAAAGCTAGCGGACGTTACGTTACGTTGCGTTGCTTGTGAGAAAATATTTTTTTTTGAAGAAAGTGTGTATGTTTGTGTGTCTCTCTGTTAGCGCTTGCGTTTCATAGTTATCATATCACATACTCTTCATTATCATTATACTCAAAACGAAATGGTTATGAATGTACAGTATACATAAAAAAGTTGTGTAAAAGGAAGCCTTTAACATTCGCCTCAGCAAAGAAAAAAATATAAAATAAATATAAAGAGGAGACTCTCTAGTTCGTAGTTTTAGGAATAGACTAACGATAAACCTGTGAAATATAGGAAAGAAAGTTGTAAGGAATATGAAAAAATACACACACACATAATATAAGAGCCGGAACAGCAGAATAAGCAAAAAAAAGTGTGAGCAACAGCAAGTTTTTTAAAGGCAACAAAATCGAGACAGAAAAGACTTGGCTTAGCACACCACCAGAGTGACATAAGTATACACGTAACAAGAGTAAAGCAGCATTTGTGTTGGTAGTGGAGAGAAAGGAGGAAGAGAGACTTGCTTTCTCCACCACACTTTTAAATACGAAGACACACAGCGATTCCCATTTCCCATAGCCACAACAGCAACACACCAAGCTTGTGTTGAAAAAAAATAGAAGGGAAAGCATGAGAAGACTCCGAGTTGCATGAGAGTTTTGTTCATGGGAAAGCCGCACACGGTGAACAGAGTTGAGTTGAATGTTGAGTATGCAGTTTTTAGCTCGTTTTATGTAGCTGCTTATCTTTCTCCATTGCTTGCTTGAAAATTACATTCTGTTCCAGTTCCACATAAAAAAGGTATTTGAGTCAAAAGGGAGGGAGAAAGTAGGAAAAGAGCCTGTTGGATGGATCGGATGGCTACATGATAGAAAAAAAGTAAAGTAAGGTAAGGTAAAAGCAAAGGGAACCAAAGTGGTAGAATCCTTCTTTACTTCTTCACTACCAGCGACCATACCACTAGCAAAACCAACATTTACATAGGTTATTTCGCTCTCTCTCTCTCTGTTTTTTGGCGGTGGTGCTACTCGGTGATGGGTTTTGGATGGAATATAGAAGGCTTGCAAAGTTGGTTCCGCTCCCAGAGTTTCCTGAGTAGTAGTTAGCCTTTCATGGCTACTACTTCTTTCTAGTTGGTCTGCTGCTGTTGCTGCTGTTCGTGTGTGTATTTTTATGTGTGTTTTTCTGGTGGTACTAAAATTCTTAGGGCCAAGTCCAAGTCAAGTCAGCAACGAAAAAAATATCAACTAAAAAATAAAGCAACGAGTGGCAGTGTTTTTTTCCCTCAATACAAAAGCTTTGCAAAAGAAAATAGAAGAATTGAAAGAAACTTGTAGAGCGCTTGTTGTAGTTTATAATAATAAATTTGCAGTTTGACATCTAATTTATTTAATTGAGCACATTTATAACAACTTTTGCCTAAGACTAGAAATTGTTTACCAATTTTTGTGTGTCAGTGAAACAGAAAGGTTTCCTATTTTTTTCACAAGAAAGGAAGAAAAAAAAAGAATTAAAACCAACTCTCTGAAAAAAAGTCAACACAAGGTAAACTTTCTCCAAAGAGGGTATAATTGGATTGGACGATCAGGTAAAAGAAAAACATACAATTGCATGGAAAAAATAGATCCTTTTGTTTTCAAGTTTTTTTTTCTTTAAAAATAAAATAAACTTTCTTTTATGTTGGAATGCAACTTACTTACTTTAATCCAACTTACTTTAATGCAATTTTGTATGGCCTATTCATTTTTTTTTCTCTATTTCAATAAGGATGATAAAAATAATAAGATAAGGTTTTATTTGAAAGTAACCTGCTGTTGGGATCTTTCCTTTTTTGTAAAACTGATTACGTAAGCAGGTTCCAGTAGACAATTTGAGAACTCTCGACATAGCTGTTATTTTAATGGCATTCAGCCGTATATATTTTTCCTTGTACATCTTTTTTTTTTCTCAAGACTCCCTAATGCCCAACTCAACTGCTTCCTCTTTTCCCTTTTAATCCTGTTTTCTTTGCAGTCCCAAAGGATCTGAAATAAGCTCGACACGACGACCACCACACTCCATGCTTACTTACAACTCGATCCATCTATTCATTCATTCTTTATCCCATGCAAAAAGTGATTTAGGTACAAAGAAAGAAATATAAGCGGGGTGTTTGTGTGTTCGTAATCGAAAACTGTGTGGCAGTAGGTGTAAGGTTACGACGTATTTGACTTGCTTTGGATTTCATTTCTTCTTGTCCTACTCCTCTTCAGTATGGATGTATTTTGAATGAAAACTAAATCAAGTGTAAAAGATGTCCACCTTCTCCCTTTTTCCCATAGAAAAGAGCTGAGAGATAGCCTAGCATCTCATACAAATAAATGACCAGATTATTTGCTGGTTACTAGTGATTGAGCTTGTGACTTGACTTGAATAAAAAAACATGGGAAAGAGGCAACAGGGCTATTTATAAGCAGCCCTTTTCTAGATCATCATGCATTCCTTTGTAGTATTGGTGTACATGTTTTAAGTAGAAAAAAAAACAAGCTTCTAAATCCTTGGGCATAATCTAAATCTAAAAGTACACTCGATGACGTAAAGTATACACTGAACTTATCATGTCAATCAAATTAATTAATTAATCAATCTTGCAAACCCTAAATTGACTCTGTTTTTAATCAAATCACACATAATAATCAATCACAATATAAGTGAAAAACAGCACGTTCATACATACAAAATACTAAGCCACAAAGTATCAATGAAATGTGCCGGAAGTAATGTAATCATTCATATATAGAAACACCAAATCAAGCCAACTTGACTAGTAAAATAGGAGAAGGTAATGGATTACAATTTTTCTCCTAATATTTTCTCTCGTCTACCCAGTCAACCAAGAAATTTTCGTACACATATTTGCTTACACTGTCAAATCCCACACAGTCAAGTCAACCCATTATAAATTACGATTCAGTTGGGCTAAACGACCATAATAACTAAAACTAGCAAAGACTTGTGTTACGAATTCGGTTGACAGAACAAGGATTTTTATCTCAACAGCCAACATGCAGCCCACTTACAGCTCTTAAACAAAAAAAATATATAGGCCACATC
The DNA here is from genome assembly GCA_034699025.1 of Entomobrya cf. arborea Gr-Col-00668. NCBI lineage: Eukaryota > Metazoa > Arthropoda > Collembola > Entomobryomorpha > Entomobryidae > Entomobrya > Entomobrya cf. arborea Gr-Col-00668. Next base: position 7,009 of record JAQIWN010000954.1, read on the forward strand.
AATGACTGTGTGTACACTAGATTTAAAAAGGGTACTCAGGTGGTTTTATAGGAATTTGCATGTCCTCCAAAATATTTTACTCTTCTTTTTTTAGTAGACTTGACTATTTACTGCTGATATTTATTTTTTTCGTGCTGAGTCACTAAAATTGTAGCGAGTACAAAAGAAGGCTACTTCTCATTCTCGTTAGTATTCATTCCACTTTGGAAAGCTTTGCTAAGCTAATTTACACGGTACTTCAGATAATTAACTACAGAAAACCACCCACACACTATATTACAGAAAAATACAATATACTACTACGCAATAAAAACAACAAAAAAAACTAGATAGCTGATTATTACGCTACTATGATACTGAGGTAAAAATCAGCACTCTTCATACCACAATGCACGTATTCACAAATATCTTCATTTTGAGAAGCATGTTGAATCTTTGAAAGCTGATCAGCATCGAAAGAAACGCTTTTGTGGTAGTGCACTACGGCATGTGATAATAACGATGATAACCAATATTGAAACGGTAGGAGATGAGATAAATAAGCTAATTATGATTTCCGGGGAGTGAACAATGAGAGTAAAGGTTACCAACTCAATTCATCTCGAGACTCGTTTTCTTTCCATTGCCACCACCACCGCCATCACCACTCATCATGAAAGGAAAAGAAATGCTTTCTCTTTTCTATCCACCTATCCATCTATCTGTCTTCTTCTCTTTTGTAGATATCTTTTATGTAACAAAATATAACTTGGTTTGGTTTTCATCTCGGCTATCCAGCTGGTTCGTGATGGGAATTTTCAGACTTGAAACTTTCAGACGGGCGGTTTCAGATGGATGAGATACCAAATACCAAAAACCAGTAAACCATGCATATCTACTAGTCTCTTCTCCTTTCCTCATTCCTTCCTTCCTATCATATTATCATCAAACCTAACAGCCTACTAAAACAGCTTTGCCCGCTCTCTTTGAGTCTTTTCCAGTCACACATACAAAAAAATGTTATGTTATTCTTGTTCATCCTCCTTTTTTCTTGCTAAAAAATCGATACCTATCACACACTTTTCATCTTGTTTTAGGTCCCCCAATTAACCGACAACACTATACATAGCTACATACTATACACCACTGAGCTGTGTTGATTACTATAATAATAGGCATATTGTTAGTAATGCTAAACTGAGATATATTGCTGCTTTGAGAGCGAAAGCCAGATCTCTCGCTCGCAGATTTTTTTTCTCTTTCCTAAATCCCAATTTTATTGCTCGTCTCAAATAACATTATGTTTGAGGTAAACCAATATATTCAGATCCATTATGCCAACGTCGTAAACTGCTTCTTGCAAAAATAACAATAAGAATGACAGCATCACACTATACAAGTTTCAGTATGCTACAAGCCATAAATATATGAGACTTGCAATTTCACAGTTATTTATGGCAATGTTTCACATTCATACATACTATATGGAGTAAAATAATGGTAACGACTTGACTTGCCGATCGCCAATATGTCTTATTTAAAAAGGTGAAACGGTCAGCAGATGGATGAATGCATTATTGCTGAATTGAAATGAAACTTAGGAAGGAAAGAATATGAAAGCAGGCAGTAGTAATAGTATTATAGTTGGTCATGTTGAACGTGGAAGGATATAAATTATTTTTACAGGTTTTGTGGCGTCTCTCTCTCTCTTTCTCGTTCTAACATTATTTTTATGATGTTAAGCATAGCATAATAAATATCCTCCCTTATTTTCTAGTTTGTCTGTCACGTTGTTCATGTTTGTGTAACAAATCAAGAGCGAAATGAGAAAGTGGCATGATGATGGCGGTGGAAGTAGACATATGAGACTAACGAAGAAAGAAGGATAACTATAATTAGAATTACAAACACATTGCGACAACTACAGCGCGACTGCGACTATTTAGACGTCGCAAAAAGAGATAGAGAGGAACAAGTTTACCCTTTTGTTTTCTTTTGTGAAAAGCAAGGCACAGTGAAAATAGGGTGTTGTGGGTTATTAGCGCTTCAACAATAAACAGAGAGAAAAGTAAAGAGAAAATTAAAATATTAACAGGAAAGACAGTACATAAAACAACTCCCAAAAGTAGAGAAAATGTATGAACATACAAATGTCTTGTACTATCACTTTGCTTTTGCTGCTCCTGGGCTGTGAATGACAAAACAAAAAAGTTTCAAACAAAAGTGTTGTTCTTCTCGACAACCAAAAACAAACAAGTTTTGTTGTTCTTTCTTGCAGTTGCAATTATTATTATTACCTTCACTCCACTACCACCACTATTTTACTTATGTCCGTTTGACAAACTTACTTTTTAAAAAATGGAATTCTAATTCAGTTCAGTGTATTCTTTTGACCCAGCTCAGTACTAATACTCTACTTTCACATTCCGTCTAGTTTAAACTATGCAACTCTCATAACATTTTTTGTAGCTAAGTAAATATAATAATCGTTTGCATTTTCCCTTTCACTTTCGTTCTTAATATGAAAAGGTACACCACAACATATCGTTTTTCATCCGTTTGTGAAACGGAAGTACAAGTAAATAAATCAAAAGACCCAAAAATTTTAGAAAAAAAAACTTTTTCTTTCGGTTACGTAATAATACTCTTACGTTATGTAATATTAATCTCTAAAGCTTAAAAACATACTTTATTTAGCTTACTAATGACATCAAAAATAATAAACAGTGCTAAATTTACCAAGTTTACTTACGAAAAAGCCTGCCATTCACTCAATCGCGTCAGTATTTATTTATTTTTCGCGTTTTAGCCATACGAAATAGTTTACCGAGCTTAAAAGCATGTTGTTCCCTTTCTTGTTGATTAGCTCTTGTTGATTTTTACTATAAATTATTATTCAACTGCATCGTACTACAAACTTTCCAATCGTCCCTAATTTTCCGCATTTTACTCCTTTTATCATCATCATCCCAACAGGAATTCACCACTAGCGAAACTTTTCTCTCAACAACTCCTTCAGTAGTTTTGTTTTTCATACATAATTTGTTGAATATATGAATATTTTAAAAATGTATGAGAGAGAATGAAGATGGAAAAGCACATAACAGTAAACAGGCGTATTATTGACGTTATCTATTAATCTTATGCATCTTCACATTTCAATGAGGTTCATTATCTATCTCACATAAACCATGCAGCTAACATTTGCCCTATATAACAAAAGCTAAAAAGTGATGATCATGATAATGATGAATATTATTATACATAAACGTCTTTGATCTCTATGCCGTTTACACACGCACGTCGTGCTAGGCTGCTATCCATCTAAATATTTTATATTTAAAAATGATTGATGATAAAGCTGGCTCGCAACAACATAAGTACACAATACCAGGATCAAAAGTAAAATTTTCAATACAAACCAGCTCAGCTTACATTACATTCAGGCATATTTCAAAATGCCCCAGGGGCATGCAAAATGTCACAACAAGACAGCGTAAGCACGTAGGGTGTCGTCACCAGAAATGACAGTGACAAGTCTCAACTCCCAACAAAGCATATCGATTTTATTCCGGTTCTCTCCACTTCATAAGTATCTCATTTAGCTTATCACGGGAAGTTTTGCAGTCGTAGCCTCCTTTAAAATTTAACCGAAAAAGCATCAATTCAGCTACACATACAACAAGAAAACCCAGCACACATTCACAAATATACAAGCTAACCAAAGGGGACGAAGTAGAAAAACATGTTTACAGAAAATTCGGAAAACGTTACCGTTGTTGTAAAAGTGAGAGAGAGAGAAGCCTTGAAGCTTGTAAATCTCAGCTATCTCCACTCTCAAAAGGGAATTATGGATTGTTTGAAACTTGTTTTTTGTTCAACAAACAACTATCCAATACACATTCGCATATATTCGTTTATACTGTGATTACCGCTGGTCACACATGAAAACTAAATAAATAAATATAATGATACTAATACATAATGTATTTGTTATCAAATACCTACATGCATCCATTGTATTTTCTACTTTACCTGCACAATAGACCAGACCATATGCTTTCTTCATTCAGAAATGGGAAATCAGATCACATCCACCACATTCCGCATTCCTATCAACCTCTCTTCTTTTTAAATCAGCCTGGTCCTCCTCAAGTGCAACTCCAAAGTTGCTTTCCTACCTTTTCCCTTTCTCTTTTCGTCCGAATAATCCCCGAAAAACTTCCTAAGCCTTTTTTCCCTTTTCTCTCTTTGGTCTTTACCTCTCTCATAAAATCTCAGCATGGTGGAAGCATGCTGCTTTGTTTTAATATAATAAGAGAAAGCCCTACATATATAGTACACGTGCAAACAAGTGTAACCACCCAATATACAATATAAGCTTTTTGAATGCAACCTTAACAAACAAAACTCAGAAAAACTTTTTCCTTTCTTCAAAAACTAAAGTTGTTATCGGCGGGAGAAAGATGAAGAAAATACGCGGCATGCACATTCGTGTGTGTTTTCATACATCCATGTATGTTTCTGTCATGTTCAATGAATCCCACTAGTTGCGATACGATTGCAAGCATCCCTGGTTCCCTTTGTCGTTGTATTTTTGCAGCAACTCCCTTTTGCTTATGATATTCACATCACCATATCCAAACAGAATATAACTGTATACTTTTTCTTTACATTGATTCTAATTGCGATTTTGTAAGTTAAGTTTTCGGGATTACACAGACATGCCATTATTATCACAATCACAGATGTCTCTCTACTTGGTTATCTTGTTTCTCTCACTAGACCAGAGGCGTTTTGGTAATGCATTCCATAATAATGGAAAACCAGATGTAGTCTTTTCCCAGGCTATGATAAAATGCCACAGTTCCAGTCTAGCAAACCTGGGTATGTGTGACCAAACACTCGTCGTCTGCTGATATGAATTTCATGAAAATGAAAATATTTATGCAACTTTTTGTACTCCTGTGTGCCACATACAAAAAAACTTTATAAATACTTTCACTATAAATCCTGTCTACAAGTGAGAGTACGTGGCTTTTTACTTCTTTAATGTTCATAATAACAAAGTTAATATTAATTCAAGAGCAGTCGAGTTTCTGTGAATGCTGCCTGGTTGCGTTTTTATGCTTGCCTGTCAAATTTTCTTAAATAAATAATAACTTTTTTTTCGGGTACGATTCTTTCCCGTTAGCATTTCATTAGAACCTTAATTTGAATCCATAAAAGTTGTCTAGTCAAGTTTACACTCTAAAAATAAGCATACTTGAAAAAAAAACAGTGAATATATAGCAGACTCCTGCTAGTCTCTGAAGTATTTATTTTATGAAAAGAGCTTAGAAAAAATTAAGACTTTAATCATATTTAAATTTTTGTGGAAAGACCATTCAGCAAGTTTAAAATATAAAGAAGGTAGTCCAAAGAAACAAAAAAAACTTCCGCAGAAATAGTAGAAAAAAATTCCCGTTTCACATGTCGTATTAATTAGTACTAAACAAGAAGCCAAGCAGAACTGCTCGCGTGAGAGTATGATTATTGTTATTATACAAACGTTTTACACACTCACTCGCCTATACAAAATCAGGATAGGGGTGAACAATAAAAAATTGCACACAATCGAAATCTTTATAATAACGCACATCACACAAACTAATAATACCATTACTTGTACATGTTATACACATTTGATAACATGAATATAAATGAAATCAAAAGTTTTACTTTTCAAATTGACAATTTCTGCTTTTACTACAAAAGAAAGTACGACAACACACGTTATTATTGTCATTCAACGATTACTAAGCAGGTAGACATGAAAATATATGCATGCAAGCACACTATTTTTATTGCACACGTGCACCATTATATAGCGATTACACATAGTCACATGAATTTTTCCCTTTATTATTTATACTAACTGACTGTGTTTGGTGTTCCGTGTGAAAACGATTCAAATCAAATGTAAAATTAATTAGTGCCAGAAGCTGGAAACATGCAATAAAAATAACTTTGTTTTTTAAATTAATCACCAGTAAAGTGAACAACGACTGAGCACGCAAGCAAACATTTCCTTTGAAAAAAAAATGACTTTCCACGAAAAAAAAAGTTAAATATTAAAATAAAATAGTTCATGCTATAACTATAATAAAAATACCATAACGTAAATACTGACATGTGACTTTTATAAAAATATTTTGCTATTATATAACTACTAAAAGGTCAAGTATAGCGATCAGCAGCTATTTTTTACTACGAAAAAGTTCCAAAAATTTCTTCATAATTACATCATTAAAAATAATATGATTTAATAAACGTTCATCTAGGTGGATTTCATCCGACATCCCTATATTTCTTTTAAGTGTCCTTAGAAGAGTCAGTAAAATTAAAATATGTATGAAGGCTTGACGACAACGATTTTTAGGACTTGCACTTACATTAAAATTTTAAAACGAAATTATCATCATCAAAGTACGACTGTTGCACGCACACCTACCAAAATGCCTTTACAGTCGTAACATGCTTTTTATTTTCTCTTAAGATGAAATTATGTACTAGTCATAAAGGAACACATTGGGAATATACACTAAAAAACCTAACCTTTTGTACTACACAAAGTATATGTAAACATGAAGAGATGAAAGGACTGGAGAAAATCTCTTCTCTACTAAACTACGTACTCTACTGAACTGCTACTTGTGAAAATTCTATTTCCTTTTGTTCAACAGATAAGGTTAAAAACTAGATTTTCTTTTGGGGGAAAAAATAGAAGGATAAAATTCCAGTACTAGTGCCACCGAGGGTATTATTTGCCTTTGGCATTACTTCGCCAGTTTTTTTTATGTAGATCTATGCTAAAAAAATTGTATAACTGTGTGTTGTGTGTAGCTATTTGCTAGAGAGTCTTTTCAGTTAATTCAAGCATAAAACGTTTCCTTTTTAAGAGAAACGCAAATTCCATAAAATGTTACTACACTTGAAAATATTCAATGACATGACAGCATAATATACAATCTTTCGTTGTACAAGAATATATGAATGTACTACTCAAAAAAAGAAAGAAAGAGGTAATCGGCTTGTGTGTAATTTCTTTCAAAATTGCTTTCACTCTCCATCCATATAGCTTGCTGACATGAACTATAACCCTCATCATCAAAAAAAAATCTACATATATTTCCGTTTTGTTACTAAGTTATCATACAGAAGAAAATAAGCTGTCGCACTTAAACTTGCCTAACAGCTAGCTAAAAGGAAATCTACTTAATCAACTTCTTTGCATTCTGAAAAGTTCTGACAGGATAGTAATTACCTCCTGGAATTTTTAATAATCATTTTTAAATATTTTATCCTGCACTGTGTTCAGTACGAGGTATTGAGTAAAACAATAAATTAATCAAGACCTTGATTTCTATACCAGCACCAGCACTGGTTAATAAAAGAAAAACGTAAATTGAAAATCAACTATATAAATTCTATTTGCTCTTCAGTTCAGACCGTCGCCCAATCACTTCATTTCATTCCCTTCCATTTTTGCACGGCTACTGTAACATAAAATTTCGTCAGATGAACTTATAACACTACCATAATAATATATTAACGATTTTTCCCACAATAAATCCACATATATCATTCATATGTATTACAGCACTCTCATCTCATACATATTTACTATCATTAAACTTTCACCGATCGGTATTTTGCTCAATACCTTGTGAATTCGATGTCACCTTGAAACATTCATGTCAAAAATAATATTGTCTTTTCATTTTGATCACCCAACCAAAATGAAATTAACGACGACGAAAGTGAGTAATAAATACTTTAAAGGTTCGTAAATAACATAACATAAAGGATGAACGAGTTGACAACGACATTCGCAGAAATTTTTTATGATAGGAACACATGTTGCCAGGGATTTCAGATTATTCTCTTTAAAAAATATATTAGAAAGGTGATACTGATATCTGCTTTCGTACTTCATTCAAAGGAATCCATCAAATATCAATTGTGATTCCGCAGCAGTATAAAAAATAAAACGCCAAATAATTGCCTCTTGTTGAGCATATTTTACAATTTCTCCCCACAATAAGGTGGACATTAAGTCTTTAGTGGAGTAATAAAAAGGTACATTTAGATCCTTTTTGCTAAAATGACATACACATGTATTAAAATACATAGAATTTATTAGAACAGTGAAACTATTTACTGCTGTTTTGATGTTGTTTGGTGGTGGTGCTGGCTTGTGCGGTGGTTGTAGTGATATTCTGTCTGCCTGCTTTGTATTGTAACCAAGTGAGAGTTTTTATTGTAAAGTAGTTGTCTTGTTTCTCTTCTACTGCCTATTCTACTGGTTTGAACGTAAAGTGTCTCTCGAAAGACTCATAAAGCTCTTTAGAATCCAATTAAAATACTTTGACTTTACTGTACAGCCACATACGACCACGACACACTCACTCACCCTCTCTATTTTTTTCTATCTGCTTTTATTACTTTCGCTCATATATTTTTATGCATATATTTCTGGCAGTCTGTTTTGAATGTTACATTATGTAAATGGAATCACATAACTGTAGCTCATGTCATGTGTGTGCTTGCGCTATAAACATCACTGTACACTGACTTGACTGAGGAAACAGAAGAGGAGATTTACATCATCAGTAAATTACATAAAATACCAACCACCTCAACTGAAATTTATGTTTCATGTATTAGTCTAGATGGATGAGTTTGGATGGTCGGGTTATTACGATTATACATTTTGCATAATCCCTTCTCTTCCTTCGTCTTAATGTTATATTACTATCATGCTTTTTACTACCACCGACCACTAGAATTGTATTATTATTATCATTGGAACAATTCAAGTTGACATTAAATGCAAATTTTAGATAGATGGAAGATAGATAAAAAGGATAAGTAAAGTAAAGTTATAGTTGAAGCAGCTGTTGTGTTGCGGCAGTAAACTAATTGGGAAATTTACGATTCTCCTCACCACCACAGGTTTATTCTGGTAAGCCAACCATTAAATAAAAATATATATACATTGAGAAAAGGATGAGGACTTGAGGACCTCTTTTACCGATAGTTTCATAATAAAAATCTATTTCATTTTGTGAAAGAAAATCCTTTCCATAAAGAATTTAATGGCGTCTTAACTTCTTCCATATCCGTCGTTGTTCTTCTCCGATACAAGTTTAGAAGGTTACATGCAAAAATACTTAAACACACAACAAAACTACAATAAAATATGCATTATAATGTATTTTATTGACAAGTTACGAGATTCTCTTGGAATACTAGATATTTTAATGATGAAAACAGTAGAGGAAATGACGTAGAGATAGCGAACGAGTAGAGAGAATATCTGTTTTCACTCGGCTCTTTCTCGTTTCCGTTTTTGTTGAGCAAATCAAGTAAACTGACAAAAGCAGAAAGTTGTCTGTATAAAAGCAGAGGTATTTAATATTGTCACCATGATAATAGAAACAGTTGAAATTATTAAAGCAGAAATAAAGAGGAGAAAGATGATGATGACGATAGTGATGTCGAGGAGAAAATTGAGGAGGAAAAGCGCAGTGTGGTTTGGTGAGAGAGTTGGAGTACAATAGTCTGTTATACAACAAGAGTTGATGTGGCATGATAAGACTGAAGATGATTAGGACTGTGCGCTAAGGAAGTTAACTCTTCTATTGAGGAAGGATGGCATTATTATGAATAATATAAAATGGATTCATTATTTTAATAACATTAATGATAATGTATTAACGTGGTTTTACGTATAAATAGTAAAAGCAAAATTATACGTGGATAAATATTCATACATGTGTATACACAATACAGGAAGATACTAAAGTGGAAACGAAATTTCCACTTTGCAAAAGCTCTCTCGTTTCTCTACTAATTTCACGATTCTGTAGACAATAAACAATGGAATAAGAATATGGTTGGTTGGCTGACTGGATTATTATTTCAGCAGCATCGAATTTCCTAGCAGCTTTAAGGTAAAATTGGAGAGGAACGTGGAAAACGTGAAAGGGTTAAAATAAACTGAGTGATTGCCTGTGTTAAGGTACTAGTCCATGTTTTTCTGCAAAGAATGACAGATGAATAGACTTGTTCCTATTTAGTTGGTAGTGAATGTGAAAACAGCCTGTTGTTCATATTTAGAGAGGAATATTACCCGCTGACATTTGGTATATAAGCCGCTGGTTAGTATATATTGTATCTCTACCTACATCATATTATCATATAAACAATTCTTTACAAATTATTGTATTCTGATAGTTTAAGTAAAATCATCATAATATTTCTCGTATATCGAATATCGATATATGTTGATCAATCCCTATAAAAAATATTTAATTAGACAGAGTATTTACAATGGAAAATTTATCAAAGCAAACTTTTATTTGCGTATGGGCAAATTTCTGAGTACAATGCAGAATTGTTTTTTTACATCAAAGTGTTTTTTTTTACTCAGCGGGTGGTGGGTAGTGCTGTTTTTATGCATTCAGTTGATTGATTATATAAGTGTAAGTGCGTAGGCATCTCATTAAAGATTTCAACTAACCTAACCGGTGCCGTCGTGTAGGTTTTCTTTCAAAAACAGTTCTCAGACAATAAACCTGGCTAGATTTACATTTAGCTGTGGGTCCTACTATTATTAGAACAGCGACTTGGAACAAAACAAAACACAACGGTGTGGCGTGGCATGACACGGCAAAACAGCAGTGCAGTGGTTTTCAAACCAAACCAGCAAAGCAACCTGTTCATTTAGCTTCGAATTTCAAATGGATTATTATCATTGTTATTGTGTAGTCTTTTGAAATACTATGTGATGATATGTAATATTAGTAGGAGTAGAAAATTTTATGAGAGGCTACTGACTACTAAAAATCACTACAATTAAATGTGAAAATTTCTGAGCTTCTGTCTATTATCCTCCCACTAATAATACTGGCAGAAATGCTCTGTGCATGCCAAAAAAAAGCTCCGAGGAAGAAGCAACTCTGCGGGACTTTATAAATGTCAAATGCATAGACACATTATCATCAAATATTAAATGTTGAATATGAGCGGTAGAATAGCAGTGAAAATAATAATAACAGAATTCCGAGGAAACTGAAATGCAATGTAATATATATTACTTGTACTAGTCTCATATGCTATTATTATGCAAATGTGTTGTTGTTCCAAAAGTGAGCAATGTAATAATAGCCAAGTCGGGCCACTGGGTGGAATATAAAGAGAGAGATGATTTATTGGCATGTGTCAAGCTTTCCCCTTGTCTCCTTCTTCCTCCTCCTAGTCCACTAGTTCTCCGATGTATTACTACTTTCACGCATGTAGGTATCGAGTATATAAAATTTTCTAGTGTACTTTATTTCCCTTTGTTGTTTTCTTGTCCTTCTTTGTGATAAAGGACTACATAAACTAGGAAAATAAAATAGTTTAAACCTTTTGCAAGTGCCGAGTTTGGGCAAACATACTGTCACATGACTGCACACAAACAAACACATAAAATAAAACCCAGCAGTCGAGCCGGACAACCCTTTTGTTTTTCTGGTTGATCCATTGAAATATTCACCTACCCAACTCAGAAAGAACTCACAACTTGCAAATTCCATAACAGGATAGTTATACAAAAGTGAAAAGAATAATTGCGAAGAAAACTTTATGCATTTTCTTTTACTGATAAGTCTAGAAAGCACATTTGTAACAATATTTTTTTCACCAACATCGAAACTTATTTCACTCATTGCTCATTTTGCAATGTCCTCATAAAAAAACTATCATCACCAAATCATTTCGTTGATATGATGACAGTTGTCCCAGTTTGAATGGGAAAATTTGCAATAAAAAATGCCACTTATTTTTTACTCAGCACAATATTTCATAAAGTAAACAGGTAGTCTAGTAGGCAATCACAAATGTGTATTTATTTATTTGCCATTGTCACCGTTATGGTTGTCAGTCACATTAGAAGAGAATATGTACTGCTGGGCACACAGAAAACCTTTTAACCAACCATATATTGTTTGTTTATTTGGTAAAGTTTATTTCACTTCATAGAACTTCAATATGTGATCTCAACCATCAACCAGGCCTAAAATGTGTTTTCTTTGTAAGGGAGAAAGAAAGAAAGACTTGCCAGTAAGTTGGAACTTTCCCCCTAAAATATCTCAGAGATTACTACGAACCCAGAGAAATAATATCACTACATCAAAACGAAATGTGGGTGTATAAACAACATAGTGTCATCATCATAATCACTACCATCAGTATAATATGTAGCATGTCACCTTTATATATATTTTCTTTGGAACGTCCGAAAGAAGTTCTAGTGATGTTGATATTGCATGTAGATTAATGCGAACCGACTTTCTCTCACGAAGAATTTCCTCGAAAAACGGGTTCAACCCACACTTACTTTCGCCTATAGCAAGTTTACTCTAAAGAAAAAAAATGTTGGTGGATTAATATCTACGCATGTTTACACTGCACTGATGCGAAAACGAGTATTTATTGCCAACTACGCTTTTGGAACCCACACAAATATTCATTATATGTTGTGTGGGAGGTGAAAGCAATGGCGGAAGTCTTTGGCCCTGAGATGGTGATGAAATGTTCTGACAAGAAAAAATTGCAACATTAGTAAGCAATGTGCTGCATAAAATTACATTTTATAGTAGCATATTTACTTCAGATTATTTTTCCTTCAGTAAATAAACAAACTTTTTACGTATTATTGGGTATTTACACGAGCGTGATGATATTGGATGATGATAATGAGAGCATAAACTTCAAAGTAAAAAAGCATAACAATATACTAACAATTGCACATGGAAGAAAGCAATGTATTTTTTTTGAACAACGCAACGGTACGTCATTATCGAATATAGCATCATTTTTTTACAGAATATAGGAGTAAGGTTTCCAATAGATTTCGCCATAACTTTGACATAAATACATCACGTCACACTGCGAGGAAAGTACGTTACGAGGAAACGACGCATACACAAAGATATATACCTGTCCATAAAAATTTAATCCAATCAAGCAAAGCGATTTGATGCGTGCAAAAAAAGGAACAACATCAAACGTCAGATAAACTGCAAAAATAGTAGTATAGTATGCGTCGGTAGTGATCATATCCATAGTATCAATATAAAAAGCATGCATGAACGTGTGCTTCATGGTGACACTGAACTGGAGGATGTGATGATGACGATGATGGGCGTTAAAAAGTCACACGTTGCACATGAAAAAACTTTGTTTGCCTATAATACCATCACAAAGTACATAAACAACAATAAAGAAAGTGTTAGTCATGTGTTTTAAAACAACAAAGAAACAAAGCATCATCATCGAAATGTTGAAGCTTTTCAAGGTAAACATGTTCAGCATATTTTCCACCGTATTACTTTCTTGTTAGTGCAGTAGACCATGTACAGCTCCCTCACAGTCACATTTTTTTGTCGAGTCGCAGTGACAAAATGTTTTGAGCAAACAATATTATTTACCGATTTTAAGGTATAAAATCTTGACTTCCAAACAAGGAATATAGCTACATTATTAAATAGCAATGTGAAATGTGTTGTGTAGCTACGTGATAAGCTGAACGAGTATGTCTGTCTGTCAGTTCACCCTATTGGGACTCAAACTCACTCATCGTCAGTGTTTTGAGATATTAACTTAAATTTTTGAAGCCTACATTGCACTGTTACCTTTTCTTTCTTTCAAATTTTTTCTATTTCCAATGCTTTTAAAAACCATAATCTGATATCATCATGTTGTAGCGTCGATTTAGATGGAGAGGCCTTTTTGCATGATGTTGTTGATGTATGTAGTATTAATTTAAATGTATAAGGAGATGTATGAACGAAATTGCGGTTTCTGAACTACCGCTAGCTCGAAACGCCTTAACTGCATATCTTGCTTATTTTGTACTTTGTACCACCGTAACAGTAAATAGCAGGTTTCGATTTTCTAGCTGTTTTCTTGTTAAATTACAAACACGTTAGCTGAAGAAGTGGCGGATGGATACAAGCATGGGCGATTGAGCATATGTAAAATTTTCTGGAAAAACAAGTCATGGATGACTTTGTAGCTGAGAAACTCGTTGCTGTTCAAAAGGAAGTAGTAGTAGTTTTTTCCAAAGAGAGGATAAATATAATGCCTTGAGGGAGAGGATCAGATATTATGAGGAAACAACACAAGGACGTCACAAGAAGCAAAATTGAAACACGACGTTTTTACATTTATTTTGTGTGTGTTTTCGTCTTATTTCATTTTCTCATCAGCAGCAGCACCAACTCCGACAGTCGAGTTGGTGTTGAAACTTTATCCCGTATGGAAATCGTATACTTTTTCTTACATAACAAATATATTTTTCTACGGCCCACATATGCAAATAATTGCACATTATATGTTTCGTGATGAGTGATGATAGCTATACAACTACAGCCAGCATAACAACTTGTTCTTGTCTTCCAATATAAATAATACATAAGAATATAACAGTAAAGTATATTATATTTACAGTCCTAGAGCCTCTCATCTATCTTCAAATGTAGTAATATCTTTTTTTACCAAGACGGAAACAAGTAAATATATAGTTTGTATAGTCTACTATTCGCTATTTCGTTAGGTGGAATTTTAAGCAAATCAATACATACTATAAAAAGAAAGGTGAAAGCAGAGCTTTCACGTTTTACACTCCAAATAAGGTACAAGTGTAGTTTGACGTTGGCTGCTGTACAATAACACGTGTGTTCGCTGTCTCTATTATCATCAACATCGCATCGTCGTGATCATCTTTCCCCATCACTCATTTTGACAACTAATCTAATTATTCCATCAAGTCCATATTTTCACTTTATCAGAACAGACGATAGTTATGTAAGTTGAAACACATATTTTGCACATATGGATGGTAGAGAGAGGTAAAGGAGAACATGAGCCAGGAACAAGTTCATTACGTGCAGGAAGAAAATGAGAGCAAGTTTTTAGATAAATCGAACAAAATTTCACGGAAATAGAAAATCTTCCATGTAATAAATGTACATACGTCATTATTTGTCTCTGCCACGCTAGTTTGCGAAAAACAAGCAAAAAACCTACTTTTGATAAATTGAAATACAAACTGCATCAACAAATTTATCATTATCAATATCCTTTCTTATCTTCGTCAACAAAGTTTCCCTCTAGGGAAATATGCATGTACATATGTAGCTCTTGTATAATATATTGTGCAATCTGGCAAAGAAATCATACGACCATGTCTCTTTTAAAATACACGTACCCCTTTTCTAAGAACCAGCCTTTGATATAACTTTTATATCGCAATTCATTTATCAAACGAGATATTCTCAAAAAAGTTTATTCTCAATATTATTATGCAATACTTGCATTTTTATCCCACGCTTCCTTATACAATTCCAAGAAAAATGCATCCAACAGAATAGACATGTAAAAGTGGTAAAAACATGGCGTCATATTGTGAGAACAAACTTGACACCGTACTTCTGCTGTTTAAGGATTTCGAAAAATAAGACCATGATATTTGAGATATTTATTTGACAATAATGCTATGCATTGATGTATTGTACATAAATAATGTTGATCACGATTCACACTCAAGTAACAGCTAATGCAGATGTGAAAGTAAGGAAAGTTGTCAATAAGGCATCTACTGATTATTTGGACGAATGTTCATCCGTTTAGGTTAGACTTAATAAATGAAGAAAGATTGAGTGAAATGAATGTATACTAATGGAAAGATTCAGAGTGATACTGGATACCGAATATACTCAACACTACACTGTACAATCAATCAAAAGACAAAAAAAGTTGCCAATTTAGTACCACTTTACTCTGATCATCCTAATTTTACTCTGAAAACTTTTTTAAATCTCTCCATTGACTTTTACTCTTTTTTATTCCTTCCTATTACACTTGAAGACACTTAACCCTAACAAAGTTCGACGTGTGGTAATAAGCTTATTTTACTTTTCATCCCTTCAGATATGCTTACAACCATTTTATTTTTCGCACATACTGCACCACACAGCTTTGAAACAGCGTAGAAAGCTGTCCAGTTCCAAAGAGAATAAAAAAAACTTTACACTCACACGTAACAAGCACGTCTAAAGAAAAAGGGCAAAGTTGAAAAGCAAGTCGTAGAAAAAAAATACAATGAATTTCAATGATCGGAACAGGTCAATCTTGTAAAAGCCTTTTTAGATTGGGAAGTTCCCATTTACACACATTATTCATTTTTTTCCCTTCTCTCTCCATTTTATTTGATGTAGGTATGCATGTTTGTATGCATCATCATCCAATACAAAATCATACTACTACGTTTATTGCATGCACAAATAAGTGATACTTTACATTTTTAGGTGCATGAATGACATTTGAATAAAAACTTTGATCAATTCAATTCTTCACATGTTTTTTCTATATTTTTCAGATGCTGTTTTTGTCGAATGGACTGTAAACCATTGGAACTTAGTCCTATACAACACTCAGTCAAGTTTTGGTGAAAGCAGAATTTTTTCCTCAATTTTCCCTGGTTTCTTCTTCAAAGAATTTATTTTTTTGAGTGAAATCGAGAGCAAGGCGCTGTAAAAGCCTTGCTTCTTTTGAGGCGAAGAATGGTGGCGTTGGGGATAGTCGTCGGCTGCTCCTTCTCGTCCATGGTCAGCAAGAGAACACTTATGATCACCATCTTGATCCTCGTCTTGACAACTGTGCATCCAAGCTGGGCACGGAGCATATGTCCACCGGACAACGGGGCAAGCAAACCTTGTGACTGTGCAGCCAAAAAAGACGGTGTCGTGCTAGTTTGTGATCGAACAAAATTGCACGATGTGGGCAAGGCCATGGAATTCTTTCGCGAGCGTCAAGTAGTCATCAATTACCTAACCATTCGACAGTCCCACGTGTCCAGAATTCCTAATGGTTTTTTCATGGGTGAGCAACACTATTTTGTATTTATACATTTACTTAAATCCAAAGCCGTACGCTTTCTTGTATAATATTTTTTGTTCAAACCTTCAACTAGGTCATTAATAATAGATACATGTATTAAATATACATTTGACTTACCGATCCTACTATAAATCATATGCATGTTATCTCATCATTACTCTAAAAACAAGGGAAAATTCATTGAAATTCTATTTGCTTTCAGAGTTAACTTTTTTCTATCAAACTTGTCAAAAAAGAACTTCGATAAATTATTTGAGAAAAGTATAACAATTCATAAATGATCGTTTTGGGTTACTAAAGTTAACAATTTACAAAGCACATTATTTGGCAAAGCTGTAGTATAAGGTTTCTGGAATAGATGCATTAGAAAGAATGAGGATATTTGATTTGTTTGAGTGGAAAAATTCGGAATACCATATGTAATTAGAAGGAAAATTAAACGGAAGCTTATTTGAAGATAGGATTTTCTCTCTTGTTCCTTCTAACCTCAACATGTGCATAGGCATTGTGCATAGGTACTTATTTATTTATTATACATGAGAAACCCTTTTTACATATAAGGCAAGTTATTTCTCAGAAAATTACACTTATTCATTTTCACTTA